>APFE030816498.1:40214-66651 GCA_000404065.3 Pinus taeda
ACAAACATTAAAATTAAAAATAAAATTATTTTCTTTTATAAGTTAAATCAAATACACAATTACTTATAATATTTAAGGGCATATTATTAACGAGAGGAAAAATACATAAATAAATAATCTTGGAATGATGTGGAATTACAACATATAAATGTTAAAATGGTGGTTGGAGATAGGTAACAAACATTAAAATTAAAAATAAAATTATTTTCTTTTATAAGTTAAATCAAATACACAATTACTTATAATATTTAAGGGCATATTATTAACGAGAGGAAAAATACATAAATAAATAATCTTGGAATGATGTGGAATTACAACTTATAAATGTTAAAATGGTGGTTGGAGATAGGTAAGAGTCAAAAGGAAAACGATTCGAAAGATATATTATTTAAATGATTAAATACCTTTACTTTATTAAATATGTCAAATATGGATAAAATTGGAAGGGTAATAATACAATGAGGAATAGAAGTGACTCTGAAAAGAGAAATAATAATCAAAAGAATAATTCTAAGAGGAAGGGAAAGAGGGGAGGGGGGGGAGAATTTAAATTAGAGGGAAAGGGTTGATATGATAAGAGATGGATGGTGGGTTTTAAGGATTGGTTTAACTAGTATCCATCATCCTCGTTAAAATTATTAGGATGTTTTTCAATTTCAAGAGCCTCCCTTATAACCTGGCTAGAATGATAAGGGGTCGAACATAAGATTTTGGCTTTCTCAAATAAATGAGGTGTTTTGCCGAATGGGAATGCTCAGCCTTCATCGTGTGTCTTCAATCATCAGCAAGTACAACAAAGAAAAATATACAAGGACAAGAACATAATGTTTATTTTTTCAATCTAGGTTTTATATATTTTCTATAAAAAAAATACTTCTAAGGTTCTAGACACAAACCTAATATATTATTTTATCTAACCCTTATTAGGGTTTTTACTATAAGTGGAAACAACAAGTCTTAGAGTTTTGACTTTAAGCTCTAGGCTTTATCTTAATCCAATCCTTGCTAGGATTTTAACACATAGCCTAGGGTTTCATCTTTCAAAACTAGGGTTGTAATATCAAATAACATTTCACCTTGTAATCCCTATGTACCATTTCCCAAGAGCTAGGGTTTCCTTAGAGGGAACAATTACTTAAGGTTATGGTTTTTTTTGCTTTTAGGTTTAATTTAATATGAACTATTGTCCAGAAACCCTAAATACCAAGAATCTTCGATATTTCACAAGTTTGCAAGGCCTACAAAGCCTATATGCAAAGGAACATCTGGAAAACCCTAGAAAATATTGATCGATAAAAAGCACATAGAAATTGTACATACCTTTGCACTCTTACCATACATGTTCTCCATTATTGCATCTTTTTGCAATAAGGTTACTATCACAGTCTTCATTATCATATCGTGGTCAACTTCTCAATGTTATTGAGAACTTCTAGAATTTTGTGTGCATTGTTTGAAGAACCCAATGATTCAGGTGAATACTTCACCCATATTTAGGGGAAGAAAGCATACTAATGATAGGAAGAGCACTTGACCAGAATATATAGAGAATGGGGGGGGGAATTAGTCATTAGAGATAGTAAGATTAAAAGACCATTACATAAATGATAATTTTGACTAAACCATAGAGACATAAATTATTGATTTAAAAAGTGAATTGAATTTATATTTTAATATAATTCCATGATTTGTTAGTTAAATTAAAATCATAGAAAATAGAAATATAAATAACTAAAATGATTGAAATGAATCAATTACATTAAACTTTAAAATATATTTTGATTAGCCAAAATTCAAAAAATGGTGGGACAAATATTAGAATTCATAAATAAATAATCTTGGAATGATGTGGAATTACAACATATAAATGTTGGTCGTTGGAGATAGTTAAGAGTCAAAAGGCCAATAATTCGAAAGATATATTATTTAAATGATTAAATACCTTAACTTTATTAAATATGTCAAATATGGATAAAATTGGAAGGGTAATTTAATAATCAAATTAAATTAATTAAATAATACAATCGGGTATAGAACTGCCTACGAAAAGCGAAATAATAATTCTAGGAGGAAGGGAAAGGGTGGGGGGTTTCGAATGGGTGAAAAATTAAATTAGAGGGAAAGGGATTATATAATAAGATATGGATGGTGGGTTTTTAGGATTGGCTTAACTAGTATCCATCATCCTCGTTAAAATTATTAGGATGTTTTTCAATTTCAAGGACCACCCTAATCAGCCGGCTAGAATGATAAGGGGTCAAAGTTTAAGATTCTAGTTTTCTCAAAACAAATGAGGTGTTTCGTCGAATGGGAATGATCGGCAATGGAAAATTTTTCAATGCGGTTGTGGAAGGTTTCAGTCATGTTCTCTTTCAACCGAGGTTTGAAGGATCTTCCTATTTTCCCTATGTAAGACATTCTACAAGAGCAAGGAATATCATACACTCTAGGACCTAACATAGGGTTATTTTTATCCTTGGTTGATCTAAAGAGCTAGCTGAGGGTTTTCTGGGGCTTGAAGAAGGTTTTGATGTTCTTTTTAGAGAGGATCTTGGATAAATGATCAATAACCCATTGAATGTAAGAAAGGGTTACTTTGGCTAAGGGAGGGGGACTGGGATGATTTTTAGAATGGGGATAGAAACCAAAGATGAAGGCTTTTTAAATCTAGGCAGAGCTTGAAGACTAATGGTTCCCTAACTCACCAAGTCTATCGAAAGAAGACTCATACTGATAGGTACCTTCATGCTAAATCCCACCACCATCCCACTCAAAACTCTATTTTCCTCAAGGCCCTTGTCACCCGATCCATTTGAATTTCCTCCTCCCAATCCTTTCCAAAAGAAAAATCCCATCTCTTTAAATCTCTTAAATCTAATGGTTACTCATTTGCCCAGATTAACAAATCCTTCCTCTTTGGTTTCCATCCCCATTATAAAAATCGTCCCAGTCCCCCTCCCTTAGTCAAAGTAACCCTTCCTTACATTCAAGGGGTTACTGATCATTTATCCAAGATCCTCTCTAAAAAGAACATCAAAACCTTCTTCGAGCCCCAAAAAACCCTCAACCAACTCTTTAAATCAGTTAAGGATAAAAATTACTCTATGTTAGGCCTTGGAGTGTATGAGATTCCCTGCTCTTGTGGAATTTCTTACATAGGGAAAACTGAAAGATCCTTCAAAGCTCGGTTGAAAGAACACATGGTTGACAGCTTCCACAATTTCATTGCGAAATTTGGCAAGATTAAGCATTCCCATTCGACCAAACACCTCATTTGTTTGAAAAAAACATAAATCTTAGCTTCAGACCCTTATCATTCTAGTCGGATCATTAGGGAGGCCCTTGAAATTGAAAAACATCTTAACAATTTTAACTCGGATGATGGATACCAGTTAAGCCAATCCTGGAAACCCACCATCCAATTTTTATCATCTAAACTCTCTCTCTAATTTAAATTCTCACCCATCCTAACCCACTCTCTGCCCCCCTTTTCCCTTCCTCCTAGAATTATTCTTTTTATTATTATTTCTCTTCTCATAGTCGATTCTATTCCTCATTCTATTATTTATTTAATTTAATTTGATTATTAAATTACCTTTCCAATTGTATCCATGTTTGACATATTTAATAAAGTTAAGATATTTAATAATTTAAATAATATCTCTTTCCAATTCTTGAAGCTTTGACTCTTACCTATATCCAACCACCATTTTGACATTTATTTGTTGTAGTTCCACATTATTCCAAGTTGATTTATTTATGTATTTTCCCTCCCATTAACCATGCCCTTAAATCTTATAAATAATTATATATTCAATTTAATTTATTAAAAAAATAATAATATTTTTAATTCTAATTCTTATCTAAAAAAATTTAACTAATTAAAAAATAATATATATATTTTTAATCTCTTTAAATAATTTATTCATTTTAATCCCTCTATATTATATATATATATATATATATATAGTTCTTTCCAAATGTTAACTTTATGTATTTTTATTACATCCTATCATCATGTATATATAGTAATCCAATTGCAATTAATTGGAGATAACCTACCTTCCTTGTCACGGAGAGCAAGCTTCTTGGCCTTCGTGCTGGCCCCAACTGATACTAGAACGAAAACAAAGATTTGTGCACATGCTCTAGTTGCAGATTCGTCCTGCCAATGCACTCAAAATAGGGATTGTAGCATAAAAAGCACCATTCATGACCTCCGACCTCAGTTAGATACACAACTACGATGAACTCATGAGTCCTTTGATTACAATATCGTTCGTTGCTTCTCAACTGGTGCTCCAAGATCCGCAAGAAATAATGAGACCAAGAACAAATCAGACCCACACGAGACCTTTGAGCTTGCGACCAACACAAGAAAGCTAGATCCTGCCAGATAATACTTTGTTAACCACATATTCATGATTGTCTGGGCGCAAACTAACTCGCTGAAAGCGAAAACGCCCATCTGCTTAACCAACAATTTTGTCTGACAAAAGTAGTTGGATCTGCAGAAAACCATTCCTAAAAATGCATGTTCAGAAAGCTTCCTGTGATACCACCACGAGCAGATCTATGCTTGGCAACAACGACCCTACATGTAATGCCCTGCGGCTGGCGAGTTGCCCGGGCATGCCCACCGATCAACCGAAGTAGCAAATGCTCGAGTCAGACAAGAAACCAATGAGCGAGACAACATTGTGGATGAGGTTGGTTGCCTTTTTATACGCGGGCTAGTTGGACAAGCCACCTGCGGGCTGACTGCACGAGTTGGTAAAGTCGTGTGAGTTGTTGGGTGTGGTCACGTGTGATGGGTGGGCCAACCAACACATATGACGAAGTTTTTCAACGAAGGCGAGTCGTTTGGAGATAGAACGGAGGGTCAGCTGGGTGGCATGACCCCCGCCACTCACCGTACATATAGGCGGGTGAGACTTGGCGGATGAGGATATTCGAACATCGCTCATCAAACAAGAAGTGCGAAGGGTGCAAGAGAGCCGCAACAAGGGCGTACATAACCGTAGGTTATGCACCCGCTCGCCGGACAGGTCTACATGAAGGTTTCCACAAAGACTTGGTGATAGATTGTGGCACAGGTTGTGGGCTGCACAAAGGCGCCTGCCTATCATTCGGAGGTAAACGTGGGTGGAGGGTGCGTGAAGGTGCCCGCCCGTCATTTGGTTGTGCACACAGGTGGAGGGTTGTGCGAAGGCACCCACCCATTGGTTATGTGTGCGGGTGGAGGGCTACACGAAGGCGCCTGCCCCCCGTTTGGTGAATGACTCGGGTGAGAGTTGGGCGAAGGGCCGCATGAAGGCGTGCCCGCCCAACTCATTCAAGGAGCTGGTGTTGTGTTATGGATTGTGTGGGGGTGCAACCACCCTGCAAGGCATGCATGAGGTGGGTGCCCGTTCAACGAACGACACAAGTAAAACGCCGGTGGAGCTTTTGCTCCCGGTCATTTGTAAATTCTCAAAATCATGACAAAATATTGTTATTGCATATGATGATGTTCCCTGTTTATGGTTATGTTATAATGTTAATGGATTCCGCACATTAATATTGTTAATGAAAGATGATGAATGTTAGGCATAGTTCGCAAAGTAACTTAACAATGGAACATGTTAACTACTTAGGTGATGCCGCACACTTGCAAATTAACAAAAAAAGAATTGGGGGCATGACAGATGGTATCAGAGCTACTTGCAGAGAACCAACATGTATGCAGGGAAAAGTTATGGAGAAATTGTGGATTAATAGTCTGGGTTTTGTGGACTTGATGGTTCATGGCAAGACCATTCAAGCTCTGGTGGACACAGGGGCGACTCATAACTTCATGAAGACACAGTTGGCAAAAGAGGTTGGATTGATGATCTTCCCATCGAATGTGGAAGTCAAGGCAGTAAACTATAGAGCTAAAGTGGCAGGTTTGGCACACGAAGTGCCTATGCAGATAAAATACTGGAAAGGCCAGTTGGACTTCACAGTGATGGAGATGAACGACTTCGATATGATATTGGGACAAGATTTCTTGAAGGGCAACAAGGCAATTGTTGTCCCCTTCTGTGATGAGGTAGTGCTGGTTGGACAGTCATAAACTTGGACTTTGCCCACTCATAGGCAAAGAAGGGAAGTCAAGATGCAACAAGTTTCTGCACTAAGTTTGGAGAAGGCTATGAAGGAGACAGATATGGAGACATATGTGGTGATGATCAAGGGAGTTGAAGGTGATGGAGTGGGGATGCCTGTTCCAGCCGAGATTTATGAGGTATTTTCCAAATATGCATATCTGATGCCTAATGAGCTACCAAAGAAGCTTCCACCAAGGCATGCAGTGGACCATAACATTGAGCTTGAGCCATGAAAGCAACCCCCGGCTAAAGCACCTTATCGGTTGTCAGAACCTGAGTTGGAGGAATTGAAACGACAGTTAAAGGAGTTAGCTGATGCAAGTTTCATCAGACCTTCAAGGTCCCCCTATGGAGCTCCAGTATTTTTCCAGCGAAAGAAGGATTCAAATGAGCTACGGATGTGCTGTGATTATCATGCATTAAACAAGCAGACAGTAAGGAACAGGTATCTTTTGCCATTGGTTGTTGATTACTTTGACAAGATTGTGAAAGCCCGAGTTTTTTCCAAGCTGGACTTGAGGCATGGATATTATCAAGTGTGGATAGCTGAAGGAGACGAGAAGAAGACCACGATATTAACAAGGTATGGTAGCTTTGAATTCCTTGTTATGCCATTCGGGTTGTGCAATGCTCCTACTACATTTTTCACTTTGATGAATGATGTCCTATGACCATACCTGGATTCGTTCATAGTAGTATACTTGGATGATATAGTGGTGTACAGTGACAACATGGAGAATCATAAGAAGCACTTGGTGATGGTGTTCAAGACACTGAAGGAAAAGCAGTTGTACTTGAATAAGTCTAAGTGTATGTTCGCTTAGACCGAGATCCTGTTCCTTGGGCATATAGTTGGTCAAGGGTACATAGAGATGGAGCTGAGCAGAGTGAAGGTGATCGAGGACTGGGTTGAACCAAAGAATGTCCATGATATGAGGTGTTTTTGGGCATGATCAACTACCAACATAAGTTTGTAGAGGGGTACTCCAAGGTAACATCATCACTAATAGACCTGTTGAAGAAAGACAAGAGATGGAGTTGGATGGACAAATGTCAAGAGGCATTTGATGACTTGAAGAAGAGGATGGTTACAACACTGATACTGAAGTTTCCGGACTTCGGGATACCATTTAAGGTGCACACAGATGCTTCATATTTTGCCATAGGAGGGGTTCTTATGCAGGATGGGCATCCGGTGGCGTACGAGTGTCAAAAATTGCAGGATAGAGAACAGAGGTATCCAGTCCATGAGAAGGAGATGACTGCGATCATTCACTGTCTTCATGTGTGGAGGAATTACCTGATTGGGAAGTCGTTTGTTGTCAAGACTGACAATGTTGCAGCAAGTTATTTTGCATCACAACTGAACCTTTCTGCAATGCAAGCTCATTAGCAGGACTTCTTGGCAGAATTCGACATAACTATTGAGTATAGGCAGGGAAGCCACAATGCCGTAGCAGATTCCCTTAACATGAAGGGACAACTTGCAGCATTGGAAGGAGAAGACCCAGTAACAAGGAGTAGGAGTCGAGTTCAGATGTCAGAAGAGATGCAGAATAAGCTCAAGGAAAGTGTTGAGACCAATACTCAGGCGCAGAATATAGTGAAGCAGATAAAGGATGGGAAGACACGAAAGTTCTTACTACGAGACAGATTCTTGTTCTTTGGAAACTGCCTCTATGTTCCAAAGTCATCTGAACTCAGGAGGCACCTTTTGAAGGAGTGCCACGACTCACCGTGGGTTGGCCACCCAGGGCAGCTTCATTCTTTGGCATTGTTAGAGAGATGATTCTTTTGGGAGAAGATGCGAGAGGATGTAGAGGAGTATGTTCATATGTGCATCATTTGTCAATAGGACAAATCAGATACTCAAAGGCAAGGAGGTCTGTTGCAACCTTTACCGATTCACTTCATCACTCAGTCGCCACAGGTTCAGGGGTATAATGGGATAATGGTCGTGGTTGATCGTTTTTCCAAGTATGCTGTCTTTGTTCCAACAAAGATGCCTTGTGGAGTTGAGCGGACTGCAGAGTTGTTCTTTAAGAACATAGTGAAGTATCGAGGGATGCCATTAAGCATCGTGTCGGACTGAGATCCGTGATTTACAGGCAGATTTTGGACCACATTGTTCAAGTTAGTCGAGATAGAATTGTTGATGAGTTCGAGTTACCATCCATAGACAGATGGAAAGACCGAGAGGATCAACGCATTGTTGGAGGATTACTTGAGACATTATGTGATGGCTGATCAAAAGAATTGACCTGAACTCTTGGATATTGCTCAGTTCAACTACAATATTCAAAAGAGTTCTGCGATGAGGTATAGTCCATTTGAGTTGGTGAATGGATAGATGCCAGTCACACTGCATACCGTAGTGACAGGAGGTTTTTTAATGAGTCCACATGCGAAGACGTTCATGAAGACTTGAGATGAGATCTTGGAGCTGGCACGGTTGCGCTTGCGCGAAGTTGCAAGGAGAATGAAGAAATGGGCAGACAGAGGAAGACGAGATGTACACTTCAATGTGGGAGATATGGTGTTTCTCAGGATCACCGGAGATCGGTTTCAACCACCTAAGGGGACTGTGAGCAAACTGACAAGGAAGTATGAGGGACCATTCCAAGTGAAGAAGAGAGTGGGGGAAGTTGCTTACGAGCTGGAGCTTCCACACCATATGCACGTGAAGCATCCAGGTTTTCACATGAGTCAATTGAAGAGATGCAGACCTGAAGCTGACCATCCAGAGAGAGCTGAACCACCGAGAGGACCAGCCATGATTGTGGACAAGCCGAATCTAGAGTTGGACAAGATTCTGAGTTTCCGACATGAGACGGGAATTTCTTGTCAGATGGAAGAATACACCGGAGGAAGATAGCTGGGAAACAGAGGACTCACTTTGGATATGGAAGCGGAAAATTGCGAAGTATGACAGGAAGCTACTATGGAGAGCTAGATTGTCAGGGATGACAATGCCTTCGGGTGGGGGAGAATGTAACACCCTGCGGCTGGCGGGTTCCCCGGGCATGCTCACCGATCAACCGAAGTAGGAGACGCGTGAGTCAAACAAGCGACCAATGGGCGAGACAACATTGTGGACAAGGTTGGTTGCCTTTTTTATACGCAGGAAGGTTGCACAAGCCACCCGTGGGCCGACTGCACGAGTTGGTAAAATCGGGCAAGTTGTGGGGGGGCGGTCCCATGTGATGGTGTTGTGGTAAAAACACAACCCCCCCACCACATCCCCCTCTCCATTATTGATGTGTTCACTTCAAATAATGGGGACCCTTTCTATAAAAAAAAATAGCTAAACACCTTTTAGGATTTTATTTAGCTGATTATCCTACGCTTTTATTAATTTTTCATTTTCTTTGGATTCTTGTTTTGATTACTTTGTTAGAATTGATTTTTTATAAGCTTTCCATTGACATTTGTTTCGCCTCATTTGGTCAACTGGTTTGAAAATGGTACTTCTTTGAAGTCTCGTCATTTATCTAGCCTAGGTAAAAATGCATAAAATGTAGAATATTGCATTTTGTAAATAAATTAGTTCAATAACACATCTATTTCAAATATTAACCCCTAGTTAGTTATTACTAACATTTTTCATTTTTCAGCCAAGTCATGAATTATCAGGATTTTAGAAATTTACTCCAATTTCCAAATAAACTACTAATCTCGAAAATCAAAATTTCAAAGTGGTTGTAGTTTAGATAATCTCATAATTTAACTAAACATCATAAAAATAAAACCAAAATAAAAATTGATGTTTCATATTAAATTTAAATTAATTAATATATTAAATATAATTCATTTAATTAAATTAAAAATTTTAATACAAATATATATATATATATATATATAAAATAAATAATTTTTATTACATCGGATCGGAATATCGCATTGGGAGTTTTCAAGTGGATACATTCTTAAAAACCCCGATGGACTCAAGCCTCCCGATTGTGATCCCCGATTCATTAAGAGCATTTAACATAGTTTTCATTCACTTTAACTTTGGTTTTGGTTTTGAGTTTCAAAAACTCACTCATACGTATGAGTGAAGATTGGAAGGTAGGTTAGTTTTATTTTTTATTTATTAGTTTTAATATTATTAATTTAAATAATTAATTTTTATATAATTAATTTAATATAAAATTAATTAATTAAATTAAACTAAATTTAAATATTATTTAGATTAATATTAATGACTTATAAATAGTTAATTATGTTAATTAGTTAGTTAACATTAATTAATAATAGTTTATTAAATAATTGGTTTAATTTATTAATTAAGAATTAAATTAAAATTAATTATTAGTTAATTAGAATTCTAATTTAGGATTAAATTTTTATTTTTTAGCCCAGATTCCAGAATTGTGTCAGTTTTCACTCATCAACTTTGGAGGCTCATAGATTGAGTTATACTTGGCCAAATGAGACTCGGGATGGCTAATTGGAAAGATGAAATCAAGGAGAACATTTCTGAGGAGGTTTCACTAATAGATTTAGTCATTTCTTGGGTCAAAAATTAGGCCGAAGATCAAACTTCGAATTTTGAAAACAAAATCATTTTTCTGAGTTTTATTTTCTTCATTTTCATTTGCTCAAGCCTCTTCTAATTGCATATTCACTCATCAATAATATCTTTGGCCAATTAAACTATCACAGGCATCAATAGAGAGCATATATTTTATTTTCAATTATTTATTTAAATGGAATTTGATTGGATTTGTTTTAAATGCCAGAATTGATATTTTGATTTTATTGATTGCATCTTAATTTATTCTTATTTCTTTTTTTAGGAAAACAATGGAAGAAATATAGAGAAAATGATTTCAACCAATGATAATGCTCCAGCAATTAAAGATTAGAATTTTTGAGCAAATAAAATTAGATTTGACAGATTTACCTCCAACAAACTTTCCTCTCAAGAATTCCTTTGCAAATATTATAAATAATAGATTTCATTATGTAATATGAGGTTACTCTCCTCTGCAATTTTAAACTTTTGAAAGCACTTCTGTAATAGGAATTTATAGTTGTAGGAGAGAGGAGAGAAAATCTCAGATCTGGAGATTATTGAGGATTTTTCCTTTGTATCTTGAATTATGCATGATGGGCAAAGTTTGCACTATTGTGGCTTTAGTTTTGAAGTCGTAATTTCAAGCAATATAAAGAGCTATGGGAGCCCAGGGACAGAGAAATGGATGCAATAAATTGGTATTTTTAATACTATTGTTTCAAATATCAGTTTCATTTTATGATAACATAAATGTGTCATTTTCTTCATGTTTGTGCACTTTTGTCGATATGGGTAATTTGTCTCAATGTTGTTATTATGTATCTCTGTTCTTGTGAATTAATTTCTGATTTTTGAGTAACTAGTTACTTGGAAATACGTCTTATAAAACTGATTTATTGAATGGTATTGTGTTGTAAACTATTTTCACATATTATTGTTTAATCATTGGATTTACTGTTTTAATAATCAATATCATTTTTGTGAACTACTTCCTGAGTGTTGTTGGTTTATTATTTCAGTTAAAAGGTCTTAATAGGATGTGTTTTGATATCCATAATATCAATTAATTGAACTACTTCATTAACTTGATATTCATTATAAATAAGACATATTTAAAATCCCAATATTTTAAATATCTTTCTCTTGGTTGGGTTAGATCTATATCTGCCTAATTAAGATAGGATTAAGAGTAGTTTACATTATAGAATAAGTTTGCATTTAGAGTAATTTCTAAATTCTTTTAAGTCTTCTTCTCAAAGAGGCAAAACTTTAGTTATGGCTTAGCTGAATCCAAATCAGCTTAAAGGTCATTCTCTTGCTTGATCAACAAGAAGAAGTGATCTAATACCCTTGTCTATTGGTAGTTAAAGATACATAACAAACCAATAGCGATAGGGAGAAGGTAACTGGACCTAGCTAAACCAGTGGGAGCCACCATACCAAACGAAAAATGAGCCACTTTAAGGTTCGGACCGTGTGGTTATCCCCCATTGTTGTTGCAAAGATTTTCGAGGAATCAACATTTTTGGCACTAGAAGGAGGGCCTGAGACTTTTTGTCTATTGGAGCCTTTTCAATTTTAACATTTTATTTAATCACGATGGCTCCTCTTAAACTTCCAATTTGGAGTTGTATCCATGGACGTGCATCTTCCAATACTCCACCCGACGTGGTAAGACTCTTGTCTCAGGTAAAGTTTAATGGTAAGAAAAATTCTTCTGCATTTAATCATGTCTTTCAATTTATTCAAAATGTTTCAATTTATGATTTTCAAGGAATTGATGAAGGCATTTTATGCAGAATTTTTACTCTCACATTCGCAGCAAAATCTAGAAACTGGTGTAGAACTCTTCCTGTTGCCTCAATTCACAGCTGGGATCAATTTGTTACAATCTTCATTTCTAAATTTGACGGCTATGATTATGAACATGTATGTAATGAAATTGAATATTTGCGAATATTTGAAAATGAGTCTATTAGAGATTTTAATATTCGATTTCATTTGACTTGTTTAAGATTTAAAGTTGAAGATAAACCTACAAAAGGAGAATCACTAGATTGGTTTGAATATATTTGTTCTCTTCCACCCATTCCCAATCCATATGAAATTAGTTCAAGCTTTGTTCCATCCCATTCCAACATAAATGAGAATCCCGATATGGATGTGTAAATAAATTATAATCAAGTGGTCTTACAAAGCTTAGAAAATATTTCTATTCAAATGCGAAAAGACAACAATAGCAATTTCGAAGAAAGATCCGCCTTGAAATCTGAAAGCTACTCTGTAGTGAATTCAGAAAATCAAATTGCAAATTATCAAGTGCAAGCAGCAATCAAAGTAAATAATAAAATGAAAACTACTGTACAAATTTCTGAATTTTTCCATGATAAACAAATGTCAAAATCAGATTAGCAAAGCAGTGTTCTTCAAAAATGCATAAGTACGCAAAGGAATGATCTGCAATCTGAAATTTACAATGAGTATAATACACAAGAGTTCTCAAATAGAGACAGTTTTAAATGCATTGTTTCAGGTTCGCATTTTTCCCTTTATCTTGATATTTTTAATGATGGTAATTTTTCCCCTCTTGGTATTAATGATATTTCAAAAAATAAAGAGGCTGATCTAGAGAAACAATTGATCATTCTTTTTCTAATAATGAACATGAAATTCTTGTTCCTCCTTGTTTGGATATATTGGATAAGATTGAAGGGAATTCTAAAAAATCTTGTAAAGTCATTTATGATAATTACTCTGACACTGAGGATGTTGATTTCTATTTTTCTCAAGAGAATCCTCATGAGAAGATTCAAATAAAATTTGAGAATGAGGGACATTTCAATTTAGAAATTATTCCAACTAATCTTCATTCTAAAGCAGCAAATTATCTTCATGATTTCACTATTCAAGAAAACATTCCAATTTATGATTCATATCATGATCAAACTCCCATTCCTACTCATAATCATAATTCTCTTTCTAATTCACAAGTTGGAATTGGCAATTACTTAAATTGCATAATTCTAGCCAATCCTTGTGAACTTTTTTTATTTCAAAATGATCTCAATTGTGTTGTAACATTAGTTGTACAAATAGTGATTTCATTTTATTTTTGTTTCCTCACTTATTTTGTTTAAAATCAGATTTATTTTCATATTTTATTTTTTCAGATTTTTAATACATTACGTTGGCATATTGAGCACTTTACTATCAAACATTCAATTGATGCATTGCCCTGTTGAAAAATTGAAGTTTTATATTATAATCAAAAGCATGAAAATCTATTTCAATTTCAATTTCAATCAATGCTAATGTTTTATCAAAAGTTTCTATCTTTTCAAAGGCAATATCAACAAGAAAATGTATTTTTGCAATCTGGCCAACAATTCAATTCAATTAATAATTTTCCATTTTATTTGAAAGATTTTCATCCATTTTTCATTAGCTTATTTGAAAACTGTTTGAAAATTTTTCTTTCTAGGAAGATTGTTAATAATTTAACATTTGTACATAATACTAACAATTTTTTCGAAGCCTCTGAATGTAAAATTTTATATCAACACTCTGGCCTTTCATCTTCTGTTTCGAACATTTCCCAATTATTAATAGAAACCCATCCAGATTTCTATGATCCAATTGGTATCCAATTGGAAAGGACATTTCAAAAGAAGGAGATTGTAAATAAGCTTCTAACAATAGCTATACATTCTGATTACAGATTTATTTTCCTCAGTTTAGTTAGATTTGTATTTTTATTACTAACAGTTGAATTGTACATACATGCAGGAATTAAAATGAGAAAATGGTTACATTGAAAATATGACTATACCTAGTCATTTTCATGTATATGGTTAGAATAGGAGTAGAATTAATTTAGTTTGTTTGTTTTATGTAGTTAATTTGTTTTCAACAGTTCTGTAGATATAAATAAAGCAAAGCAATCGCCCCTCCTCATATACGTTCAATGAAACATTTTCTTCTCATCAAAAACTTTTAATTCTTGCTTCCCATTTTTAAAAACCGAAATCTATTGCAGCAATACCTCTACTCTGCCTATTTTGAATAATGTCTTGACTTTAATTGAGTTTGCACTTGACACCGATCGCCTCAAAGCCACATTTCTTCATTTCGAGATTTCCTTCTAAGATTTTCTTTTGAAATTTATATATTGAAGGTTTTGATGATACAAAGCTTCATGATCTCATTATCCCATGAAATGTATGACTGTCAATTATAAGATTAATTCCAATTCAATCATTATTAGTCAGTCTAACCTTTCGTTGTAATCACATGAAATCCATATTATCTTCCTCGAAATTTGTTAAAATGACCATAAGGGTGTCCCTTTTACTGTGTGCACACATTTAAATCTGTGTTGATATTCTTCCAAAATTAGTGGTTTTATCCCTTTCTGATCTTTAGTTGCAATACACATCATATTCATTTACTAAAGGCATTATTGAACAGTCACTATAACAATATAGATTCTTCCCAAGTTGTTGTTGTTGTTTTTTTTTGTTTGTTTTTTTTTTTTTTTTTTTTTTTTTTTTTTTTTTTTTTTTTTTCGAATGAAAAATCAAGCTGGTAGTCTCGGTTTTGAGATCCAGTGGGAAATATTAAATAAAAAGTTACAAGCAGATGCTGGCGCATTCGAAAAAAGAGTGAAGGCATCCTTCACTGACTCAGAGTTAGACAGTCCCAACTCTGAATAAGTCATGAGTTTTTCAAAAAATACTGAGCCATCCCATAGGTGGGGGACAAGATCTGAGAAAGCACGACAGGAGCTATCTGTAGATACACTGAAACAACAGAGAAACTATCCATATGACAACACACCACATATAAAAACGACAAGTCATAAGGGCCTCCAAACAAATGGAAAACAGCCCATATAAACAAAAAATTTAACATATGCCGCGAACTGTAAGAAGAGACAGTCGGATGTCAAAACCTCCATGAGTATAAACACTGCCAGATTACAAACTGCAATCCGCACCCAGAGTTCAAAATTTTAATCATAAGGAGGCTGGAAGTGCTCCTGAATATGGCCGAAATGATTTTCTGTCACTTTCCAAGAGCCCAAATCCTGCAGCAAAGCCTCTTTAGATAATTTATCTGCGTCTTCATTACGGTTCCTGTAAATGTGTTCAAGGAAAAAACCATTAAAAGACTGTTTTAGAACCATAATCTCATCAAGCAGTGGTCTCAACATATAGTTCTGGCATCTACTGTTCCCATTAACCCATTTTATCACATTTAAAGAGTCCCCAAATATCTAAATGGTGAAGATGTGCCTGTGAGTAAGCCAACAAAGGAGAAGTTTGAGAGCTGTCATTTCCGCATAGTTGTTTGTACCAGTCCCTATGCCCACCGACGCTAGCAGATAGTGTCCTTCTTCCAAATGAATGACTAAACCTACCCCTGCTGTATTGTTTTGCGAGGCCCCGTCAAAATAGGCCCATGGCATGTGAGGCCTAATTTGTTCTTCCCTGTTTTGTGATTTTTTCCTTGATTCCTCGGGCTCAGGTATACTAAGGTATATGGCTGAGCTTTGGATGGCAATGGACTCAGCTGAGAGAGAAATCTCTTGAAAAATAGCTTTGTTTCTAGCTATCCATACACCCCAAGAGATTATGGGAGGGAGATTTCTCAGATTCCCCTCCATGTTCTGGTTCCACCACAATTCCCGGGCAGCCTTCAGAGATGCACCATCCCAATTGCAATTTTTCCTTATTAGAACCTGAATCTCGAACCAAACCTTTTTTGTGAAAGGGCAGTTTATGAATAGGTGTGATATTGACTCAGATTCATTTTTACAGAGCGGACATCTACTTGGACCATACATGAACCTGGCTTGTAAAACATCCCAAGTTGGGGCTTTCTCCTTCAGTGCGCACCAAAAGAAAAGCCTAGCTTTCTTGGGGCATTTCAACTTCCACAGATGCTTGGACCACCAGGTAGGTTCCTCCCATCCCTTCTTGGTCATTAAAAACTTATACCCTGCTTTTGGAGTGTACTTACCCGAATCTGCGTGAGCCCATACCAGCTGATCCGGCCTATCTTTAATTCTTACATTTGATCTTAACAGCTCCTGAGTAAAAAGATGCCACTCCCCCCACCACACTTGGTCAAGATTGAGATCAGCACTAGATTTCCATGCTTGCCCCCAGATCGTGGAGTGGCCGATTTTCTCAATTTGATGTAAATGAAAAATACCTTTTGACTCCAGATGTCTGATGAGACCCTGGGATAAAGCATATCTCTCATTACATCCCACCCAAGGGTCCCTTCCTATTCTGACATTTTCCCCTCTACCCACCTGCCAGGACAAACCTTGTTCTATTACTTTAAAAGCTTCAGATGTAACTTTCCAAATTACAGAAAAGTTCTTTCCTTTTTTGTTTGGATCCCGGATCCAATCATCCAGAGGCCTTGGGTCAATGTACTTACGTTTAACAACCCTTGTCCAGAGGTTATCTGATGTGATTATCCTCCACCCTGATTTTGCTGCCAAAGAGGTACTAAAGTCATTTAGATTCTTAATACCCCAACCACCCCATTCCTTTGGTCTTGCTATCTTGTCCCATGCAACCCACGGAAGCACCGAATCTTCCTTTGCTCCCGACCAGAGGAATCTGCTACATATTTTCTTGATCTTATACAGAACTCCTTTTGGAACCCAGGTTAAAGCTGCCCAGAAAACTGGCATAGCTTGTAGGACTGAGTTAACCAACGTTAATCTACCTGCTCGAGACAGCCACTTGTAACTCCAGTGTCCTATCTTAGCTTCAATTTTTGCCACTAGCCAATTCCAGTCTCGCTTTTTATATGAATTTGGTTTGAGCCAGAAACCCAGATATTTGAAAGGGTCATCCATAGGGAAAGTTTCAAATGGTAGAGAAGCGGTAATCTGGGCGCATTCATTCCTGGAGAAACCTTCCAAGATACACTGCGATTTCCTAAGATTGATTTGCATTCCTGTAGCTTTCATAAATAAATCCAGAATAGTCTTTATCTCCTTTACTTCATCCAGATTCCCGTTAGTGAAAAGTAAGATGTCATCTACAAATAATAGATGTGTAATGAAGAGATTTGCTGCAACTTCCAGACCTTTTATCAAACCTGTCCTTTTTGCTTCTGAGATCAGTCTGCTGAGACCTTCTGCCACTAGGAGAAACAGCAAAGGAGAGAGAGGGCAACCTTGCCTCAATCCCCTTTGACCTTTGAAGAAGGAAGACGCTGCCCCATTAATTAAAACTGCAAAACTTACGCTGGTGACACATCCCATAATCCAGTTAATGAACTCCAGCTTGAAACCCAGATGAGTGAGCATCATTCGGAGATAAGTCCAGCAGATTCTATCATAAGCTTTCGATAGATCAATTTTTATCACAGCCCCTTTTTTGATTTTCTGTTTTATGCTATGAATCGTTTCCTGTGCTACACCAATGGCTTCATGTATCTGTCTACCGTCCAAAAACCAAATTGTTCACTTGAGATGTTTTTAGACAAAATTGGCTTCAGACGCATGGCTATAATCTTTGCTATGATTTTGTAAACACAGTTGCAGAGAGAGATTGGCCTAAAATCCTCAAAAGAGTCAGGGTCCTCCTTTTTTGGAATGAGAGCTATGAACGTGGCATTAAAAGGGGAATACATCTCACCTTTCCTTCTAGATTCATTTACCACTTCTGTTAACTCATCTCCAATTAGTTCAAAAAAATGATTGAAAAGTTCACTCGTCCACCCATCAGGACCTGGGCTTTTGTCTTTTGCCATTGATTTTACAACATGTTCCACTTCCTCCTTTGTCACTACCTCCATTAGATTCCCAGCTTCCTCTTCATCAACAAACCGGGGGAAACTTTGAGCAGTTCTGATAATTTCTGCTAAAGTAATCCCACCTTGGGCTGTAAAAAGATTTTGAAAATGCTTCTTTCCCATTCTAGAGAGGTCCTCAAAAGAGGAGGCTTCCGACCCATCTGGATCTCTTAGCTTCCAAATGGTGTTTGCATTTTTCCTGCCCTTAGCATAGTTGTGGAAAAACTTTGTGTTTTCATCGCCTGCCTTTAGCCAAATAGCCCTGCTTTTTTGCCTCCACTCCTCCTCCTGCTCTAATAGAATTTTGCTTCTTTGTTTTTCTAGCTGCAAGATCTTGTCTTTTGATTCCTGATTTAAATAACCATCCGCTTCAGGATCCTCAGAAGCTCGCAGCTTTTCATCTATAAGAGATAACTCTTCTGACTGTGCCTTCTTCCTCTCTTTAGCCCATTCTATAGTTGCTTTTTAAAGTCTTTTTAGATTGTCCCAGAAGTGGGCTTCTTTGTTTTCTACTTGAAGACGACCCGGGTGTCTCCAAGAATTCCTAAATAGGCGATTGAAAGATTCCTCCTGCACCCATGATGCATTGAATTTGAAAGGGGAGGCAGGTTTGGGTGGAGGCTTGTTGAACTCTAATAGAATAGGGAAATGATCCGAGTTCCCTCCTTCTCCCACCCACTACCTGAACATAGGGATGTCGTTTGACAAATCTTCACTAATTAGGAATCGGTCTAGTCGTTTAGCCACCCTTCCCTCTCCAGTTCTTCTGTTCCTCCATGTGGGCTTTATTTTGAGGAGGTTGACATCAATCAGGTTATGAGATTGGATTGTGTTTAAGAAGAAGTCCAAAAGAGAGTCTTCCCTTGCATTTGGGCCCCAAGCCTCCGAAGACCCAATAGAGAAATTAAGATCACCTCCCATGATTAAACTTCTGTTATTTATTATATCTTTGGCAAAGAGGTGGTTCCAAAACTGCTCACGACCTTGGCATGGCCCATAGATGTTTAGCAGCAAAAAGGATACTCCCATATCCGGAGAGGATATCTCCATGCCGAGGGCGTGGTCCATACCCCACAGGCTATTTATAAGCAACCTTCCATCCCTGACCCCAATAGCCAGTCCCCCTGAGTGTCCTTCAGCGTCGAGTGCATGGAAAGACCAGCCTGGGAACGAGGATCCAAGCATAGATTCCACCTCAGAACTCCTACCCAGAGTTTCTTGTAAAAAAAGAATGTCAGGGCTGTATCTTAGGATTAATTCTTTTAAGGCCAGCTTTTTGGGCTTACTGGCTATCCCTCTACAGTTCCAGGACAGAAGGATCATATTTTAACTTGATCAAGGGTCATCGCTGCTCTAAGCGCCCCAGTAATTGACATTTGCTTCCCATCAGCTACGTCAAATTTTGCTTTGTCCTTTGCTTTTGACATATTCGAGGTTCTTCCCCTACCCTTTCTGGTGGAAGATTGGGAGCGAGGAATGCCTAGACCTCCTATCGGATTAGACGACTCAGACAGAGGTTCTTGTTTTTTATCCTGAGATCTTAGATTATAATGACGGTTCTGAGGGGGTGAGATCAATTTCTGACTGTATTTTGGCACATCTTCACTATTCAGATCAGTCGGGGGAGTTTCTTTACTAGAACACTCTACAAGTTTTCCCTCATCATTTTTATGAGCAGAAAGAACATCAATTTTTGGATTTGCATCAATATCAGATGAAATAGATATAGAGCGTTTTTCATGAAGCATACCAGGAGGGTCTTGAGTAGCTGCGACAGAGCCTTCGACTCTCCCATCTTTTGCATCCATCACCGGATCATTCTGGCCTTTTAGCATCTCGGACATGATAGTATCTACTTCTGTGCTCATCATCCCCACGGTTCTGCCTCTGTCCTCCATTCCCGAGTCCCTTTGAGTTACTTTCTCCTCAGACACCTGCTCCTTCCTCACCTTTTTCTCCCTCTGCTCCCCTGGAAACTGAGGCCTTCTTCTTCGATTCCCCAGAGGGAATTCCCTTGCTAGATGCCCATAATCGTGACATCGATAGCATCGAAATGGAAGGTGCTCGTAATCCAGTGGTTGCACAAAAACATATTCTCCGTATTCCAGTTTTATAGATTCTGCTAGGCCCTCCTTTGGATTCAAGCGAACCAGAATTCTTGCCACTGATCTTTCGTAGGTGTGAAGGAAAGACATATCGGATTCTAAGTATGTACCTAGCAGGTTCCCAATGGATTTAAACACTGACTCAACCCACAAGAAAGGCGGAAGACCAGGTAGGCGAACCCATACTGGGAACTCATCCGCCTTCTCTCTGTTGGCATCAAAATTAGGTGTCCATCTCTGAAACAGGACTGGCCGGTTCCCTATAATCCAGTTTCTCTCAACTACCCAATCCGCCTCGTCTTTCTTTGCAAAGCTCACCATAAACCATCCTTTTACAAGAAGGGCCACTTTGAACGGGTTTAAGAGGGATTTTCCCCATTGAGCCTCTACCCATTGATTTAGTGCCTTACCTGAGAGAGCCCTCCCTCTGATTCTGCCTACCAAGGTACATTCAGCCACTGTCAGAGCATCCTGGATTTGCACATCCATACCCAGAACCAGGTTGCCTTCAAAGGACTTCTTTTTCAGTGAGATACCCCTCTTTCGATTTGTCTCTGGTTCGTGTTCCGGCTCTGAAGAGCCACCCGGCGGTTTTGGATTAACCCCAACTCGGCTATCCTGTGGAAGTTCCTTATTCGCTATCGGGTTTAGTTTGTCGCCCTGCGACGGCAAAACCTCACCCGACCCGGCTTCCTTCTCGAACAGCTCCCGACCTGGGCTCCCAAGACCTATCCTTTTGGAGCTAGTTTCCTCCCCTTGCACAGCTTCCGGACCTTTAATCCCCTCAGAGGAAACCCCTGTTGCTGTCCGACAAACGCTTGGAGGAATTTTTACCGGCGATCTCCTCACTGTGTGCCGATTTTCTTGGACGGCCTCCACATTATCTGGTTTCAAACCTCCACCCGCAGAACTCCAAATGCATTTCTTAGAGGATCCTTTCACGATGTCTTCCAGACCCCCTGAAAACCTTGACTGGCCTGAGAGAGGTTTGAGTTTATTGCCGAGAATTTCAACCGAAACCTGGTGCTGGTTCTTCTCCGAAAGCTGGGGTTCTTTATTTCCTTTGTTGCATGCCCCTACTGCTCCAGCTTTGACCTCTAGCAGTTTGTTTACCAACTTTGGGCTCCACGCGTCGTCTTCAAAGCACTCCGCATCAGCAAAACTGCCAAAGAACTTAACCAGGTTGTGGGCGGTTACGTCTTTCCCCCAAGCGGAAAGGAGATCCTCCGGCGCCGGCTCCAGGTCGACCGCTTCCCCGTATTTTACCATGATGATATGAATAGTAGAAACCTGCCTTGTTACCGCTTCACCACTGACTGCACTTCCCTGAATGGATAAAGTCGCTATGGGAACGGGATAACGCCGGTTCCTTCCACCTGGATGAAACCCTCCAATGCTTCACCCCTTCACACGGTTCTCATTAAAACTCTCGATTACCCTAATCACACTGCTCAGCAAATGATGTATTCTACCTTCTCTGTTTTGGTAAAACCCAGTGCCGTTAAACCTCCCGGGTATAGTTAACCTACCTCGTCTCTTTTTCCGCCTTTTTTCCTCGAAGCTACCGCCTATCTGACCGCCCTGTACCGATCCTGTCATCACTGCTCTGATCCCGATCCGCTGTTGAGCCAAACCCTCCGTCCTCCTAAGTGATCTCTGATCGAACCCTAGCGCCTCCGTAAGCCTCCATCAGAGCCCTCCGTTTTACATTTACTATAAATGTGACCAGATTCTTCCCAAGTTATTCGGGATAAGCAGAGGGAATAAATTGTTGTTTCAATTCAAAAGGGAAGCCTATTTTTATATTTATTTCTGATAAATTTTATGAGTTTCAGATTTTTTGAAGATAAATAAGCATATTTTATTTATGTTGATTGCTCATTCCACTTTAGAATAAATAATGAGATGATTTTGAACAAAAGAAAAATTTTGATAAATCGAAGGAAGAAATTGAAGATTCAAGAAGTAAAATCTGCAGACAATTTCCTTCCAGGTAAGTATTTACAAGTTCGTTCTCATCTATTATTAGTTTCTCTTTTCCTTAGTTTATTTTTTATTTTTGTTCTATTTTATCTACATGTTTTCATTTGTTTTCTAAAAATTGAAGCAAAAATCAAACCCATTTCAAATTTGCAACAGGTTCAGGGAAATTTTATTTGTGATTCATTAGAATTTGAACATTTTAAATTTTGCTTTCAACCATCATAAAACTCAATTGAAATTTCAAGCAATATTATAGGATTCAACTTGATTTTCATATTGCTGATACTTCAGTGAAAATATTCACAATATTACCACCCCGCTCATCTTCGTCAATAATTTCATTCCGATATCACATCATCCACTTCACAACCATTTGTAGCGAAATATTTCATCGGAAGTAGCATTTAGAATTTTTGATAACAAATTGTTCATAAAAGATCTCCGATGTATTACTTCGCTCATATGTCATATCGCATTTTACATATCGGAGATTGGCAGTGGAATATACTTCCATTATCATGAATCGCCGATCTCCGAAAATGACTTTATCGATATTGCAATGACCACATAAGTCCGGACCCAATATGAAATTCAAATCAAATTTATAAAATATCGCAGTCGTTCAATCGCAATAAAAGTATGGGCATAATTTTAAAGAGCTGATGTCGCGGATCCGATATGTTATTAAATTTTCATCATAAAATTATCGGGTCCACTCTTCATCATATATCGGCGTATCGACAATTGTTACATCATGTGCTTAAGATTGTCAAGCACAATCACCAATTAGCCACGTCATTCATCGCATATTGGCATCAAATTATATTACATCGGGTACCAAGCGTTCGCCAATCGCCGATATTGCAATCGCTTCATCACATTTTTATTTACGCTCACATCACATCTCCAACTCTACGATGTGGGAAGCACAATGTAAATATGCCCCGATCCCCAATATAATATTTCTTCAATGTTGTGATTGCTCCATCACGTCGCACATCTTCTCAACGCACGTTTTCATATCGACAATTTGCCATTGCAACCTCCGATGTGATAGCTTCCAATGCATGTCTCTATGCCATCAACATTTAATCGATACATGGCATAGCAACAAAAGTGAAGTCTTACGGATTAAACTTGAATCATGGTGAAGAAACATGTGATGTGAATCATCTGATACGGCGATGTGTTATTTTAAAAGCGAGCTTAGGTAACCACTACGGTAAGAAAGCAATTAATGACCAATTTGTAGCACATTTAAATTATTTCGATTTCTCATATATTTCAGTTTTAAATATATAATTCTATAATTAAATATGGAATTCAAGACCTCTCTATGTTCATATTTAAATTTTATTATCTTGAATTTGGTCTTGATTTTGGACAATTTATAAAATCATGGAGTTTATATGAAACTAATAATATTTTGAGAAACAGTCATTACTGCAAATTCTCATTCTCATTTCTGATACATTTGTTTTCCCTTGAACACTAAGCATTCCATTTTTACATTTTACTGCTTGCTTTAGTTTAAATAAAATAAATAATGGTTTTGGGTTATAGGATTTTGGTTAGTTTGTCTTCTTCGTGTTTTAATGTTAACTAAAAGAAGAAGTTAGTTAGTATTGGAGAAACTGATACATTTCAGGTAAGATCAAATGCAATTATCCAATAGCAAGATCAATGTACCCACTTTAATTAATTTCCATTTCATTACTTTAGTTTTGTTTTTAAAGTATGCTGATATAAAAAATTGGTTTTGTAGTTCTCCATTTGAAACTTTCAATCCTCTACTGGATCATATTTTTGAAGTCCTATACTCTTCTCCTGGCTTTATTTCAATAAGCAGCAATAATCTTTATCGAAATAGCTACACCATGAAATTTCTGAACCTTTAGTTTGTTTCTTTAAGCATTCCTCTTATTAGATAATAATTAAGTTAATGTTTTGAAACAAGAAGATTGACATCAGACAGAAAGTTTTCATTGTGGCTGAATTTTATCGTCACTGCTATCCAAAAAAGGGCCTAAAACACTTACAACCCTGCAAGGTATGATTTTTCTAAATTTCGACATAAGAAGAAATGATTACGCGATTATTTTTTTTCTTCATATTGTTGAGAGATTGACATTCTTATTTGAATTTGTCCTACGAAACTTGGATTTTCCTTTCACTTTTCTATTTCTACATTTTTATTTTTGTTTGCTAATTTATTTTCACTTTAGCATAAGAATTATTTTCCTTTAGTTTTCAGTTTTGATTTTGGTGACTTTGCTATGATTTATATGGAAGGCCTTCTTGCTACCTAATTATGGTCAGCATACATAGGGAAAAATTGTTAATAGTCACCTATTAGCTTTTTCTTAAATCTCTTAGTAATGTTTGATTTTCTTATTATAAAGATAGACATACTTAAGGAAGAGATTATCAATCAAAGAGAAGTTGACAAGGTATCATAAAATCTAAAAAAAATATTTTATCAAAATTGTAATCATTTTGAGATTTCAATATTTTATTAAGATCTTTCAAAGTTTTATTATCAGTCAAGAAAAGTTATTTTTAACCAAGTAAAGACACTTTACAGCAAAGCACCTTTAACTCTGTAATTGTCATTCTTAACTCTTAAGGAGTCAATGGTTCTCCCTGTCCCAGAAAGTCTTATTTTTCTAAAGTGTGAGCCAGAAATATATTTAAACTTAAAATATAAAAGGTCTCATCATGAACCTACTTACCATGATCATATGGGAAAAATAGGCTGACATTACCAACACTGTTAAACAAACTAGGGTAATGGCTTATGATTGCAAACAATTATAAGACAAGGGGTCTCAACACGAGCCAGCTTGTTCAGTCTAATTATAACCAGTGAATGGCATTGTCAACTATTTGGCTACCAAACTAGGACAATGACTTTTAAGAACTAAAAAATTAACATATATAGATGGATTTATCTCTAGGTTAATAATTCCTAAAAAGATGGGATTCTGAATCATTGATGATTAAATGGTAACCCTGTCGAGACTATAGATGTTTGCTGGCAGCAGTGGCTCTACCCATGACAAATGAGTATATTTTAAAAGCTAAGTTGTAAAGTGACCCCTGCTTTATCTCTACAACTAATTAAAGACTGATATAGAGTTTTGAAATATTCTAATCTATGAGGAATTTTAAAAAAAAATTACAGTTAGATGATTCTTGCTTTTATTCAGACTAATGAACCTAGCCAAGCATTTCAAGCATAATTCTCCTTTCTTTAAGTATTTTTACTTTAATTTTAGGAAAATCTCATTCATATCAAATAGAGATAACTGGTTTTTATCCCGTGTGTCGCCATTGTTGTGGTAAAAACACAAACGCCCCATTATTGATGTGTTCACTTCAAATAATGGGGACCCTTTCTATATAAAAAAATTGGCTAAACACCTTTTAGGATTTTATTTAGTTGATTATCCTACGTTTTTATTCATTTTTCATTTTCTTTGGATTCTTGTTTTGATTGCTTTGTTAGAATCTATTTTTTATAAGCTTCCCATTGACATTTGTTTCGCCTCATTTGATCAATTGATTTGAAAATGACACTCCATTGAAGCCTCATCATTTATCTAGTTGAGGTTAAAAATGCATAAAATGTAGAATATTGCATTTTGTAAATAAATTAGTTCAATAACGCATTTATTTCAAATATTAACCCCTAGTTAGTTATTACTAACATTTTTCAACTTTTAGCCAAATCATGAATTATCGAGATTTTAGAAATTTACTTCAATTTCCAAATAAACTACTAATCTCGAAAAATGAAAATTTCAAAGTGATTGTAGTCTAGATAATTTCATAATTTAACTAAACATCATAAAAATAAAACCAAAATAAAAATTGAT
>APFE030816498.1:66799-94511 GCA_000404065.3 Pinus taeda
ATTAGAATCAATTAGTAGTTAATTAGAATTCTAATTTAGGATTAAATTTTTAATTAAAATTCTGATTTTTAGCCTAGCAACAAAAATTCCATAATTGTGTCAGTTTTGACTCATCAACTTTGGAGGCTCATAAATTGAGTTATACTTGGCCAAATGAGGCTCATGACAGCTCATTCGAAAGACAAAATCAAGAAGAACATTTATGAGGAGGTTTCACTAATAGATTTAGTCATTTTTTGGGTCAAAAATCAGGCAGAAGATCAAGCTCCGAATTTTGAAAACAAAATCAATTTTCTGAGTTTTATTTTCTTCATTTTCATTTGCCCAAGCCTCTTCTAATTGCAGATTCACTCATCAATAATATCTTTAGCCAATTAAACCATCCCAGGCACCAATAGAGAGCCTATATTTTATTTTCAATTTTTTATTTAAATAGAATTTGATTGGATTTGTTTTAAACGCCATAAATGATATTTTGATTTTATTGATTGCATCTTAATTTATTCTTATTTCTTTTTGCAGGAAAACAATGGAAGAAATATGGAGAAAATGATTTCAATCAATGAGAATGCTCCAGCGATTGAAGATTATAATTTTTTAGCAAATAAAATTGGATTTTATATATTTACCTTCAACAAACTTTCCTCTCACGAATTCCTTTGCAAATATTATAAATAATAGATTGCAGAATGTAATAAGAGGTTGCTCTCCTCTGCAATTTTAGACTTCTGAGAACACTTCTGTAATAGGAATTTAGAGTTGTAGGAGAGAGGAGAGAAAATCTCAGATCTAGAGATTATTGAGGATTTTTCCTTTGTATCTTTAATTATGCATGATCAACAAAGTTTGCACTATTGTGGCTTTAGTTTTGAAGGCGAAAGTTAAATCAATGTAAAGAGTTGTGGGAGCCCAGGGACAGAGAAATGGATGCAATAAATTGGTATTTTTAATACTATTGTTTCAAATATCAGTTTCATTTTATGATAACAGGAATGTGTCATTTTATTCATGTTTGTGCACTTTTGTCGATACGGGTAATTTGTCTAAAAGTTGTTATTATGTATCTCTATTCTTGTGAATTAATTTATGATTTCTGAGTAACTATTTACTCATAAATCTATCTTATAAAACTAATTTATTGAATGGTATTGTGTTGTGAACTATTTTCACATATTATTGTTTAATCATTGGATTTACTAATTTAATAATCAATATCATTTTTGTGAACTACTCCCTAAGTGTTGTTGGTTTATTATTTCAGTTAAGAGATCTCAATAGGATGTGTTTTGATATCTATAATATTAGTTAATTGAACTACTTCATTAACTTGATATTCATTATAAACAAGACATATTTAAAATCCCAATACTTTAAATATCTTGCTCTTGGTTGGGTTAGATCTATATCTACCTAATTAAGATAGAACTAAGATTAGTTTATTTTGTTTGCATTATAGAATAAGTTTGCATTTAGAGTAATTTTTACATTCTTTTAAGTCCTCTTCTCAAAGAGACAAAACTTTAGTTGTGGCTTGGCTAAACCCAAATCAGCTTAAAGGTCATTCTTTTGCCTGATCAGCAAGAAGAAGTGATCTGATACCTTTGTTTATTGGTAGTTAAAGATACATGATAAACCAATAGCGATAGGGAGAAGGTCACTGGACCTAGTTGAAGCAGTCAGAGCCACCACACCAAATGGAAAAGGAGTTGCTTTAAGGTCCAGACCTGGTGGTTATTCCCCATTAGTGTTGCAACGATTTTCGAGGCATCAACAGATGGGCAGGCCAACCAACACATATGATGAAGTTTTGCAATGAAGGCGAGTCGATTAGAGATAGAACGGAGGGTCGGCTGGGTGGAACGACCCCCGCCACTCACCATACATATAGGCGGGTGAGACTTGGCGGATGAGGACATTCGAACATTGCTCATCAAATAAGAAATGTGAAGGGTGCGAGAGAGTCGCAGCAAGGGCACACATAATCGCAGGTTATGCGTCCGCTTGCCAAGCAAGTCTACACAAAGGTTCGCATGAAGACTTGGTGATCGGTTGTGGCATGGGTCATGGGATACACGAAGGCGCCCGCCCGTTGTTCGAAGGTAAACGCGGGTGGAGGGTGTTCGAAGGCACCTTCCCGTCATTCGGTTGTGCACACGGGTAGAGGGTTGCATGAAGGCGCCCACCTGTCGGTTATGTGTGCAGATGGAGGGCTGCACGAAGGCACCCGCTTGTCGGTTGGTGAACGACTCGGGTGAGATTTGAGTGGAGGGCCGCATGAAGGTGCACCAACCTATCGGTTGGTGAACGACTCAGGTGAGAGTTGGGTGGAGGGCCACATGAAGGTGCGCCCGCTCGACTCGTTCAAGGAGCTGGTGTTGTGTTGTTAATTGTGTGGGGGTGCGACCACCATGCAAGGCATGCATGAGGTGGGCGCCCGTTCGACAAACAACATGGGTAAAACACCGGTGGAGCTTTTGCTCCCGGTCATTTGTAAATTCTCAAAATCATAATAAAATATTGTTATTGCATATGTTTCCTCTGCTATTATGACTGTTTATGGTTTTGTTATAATGTTAATTGATTCCGCACATTAATATTGTTAATGAAAGATGATGAATGTTAGGCGTAGTTCGCAAAGTAACTTAACAATGGAACATGTTAACTACTTAGGCAGTGTTGCACCCTTGCCAATTAACGAAAAAGAATTGGGGGCGTGACACTGTAGTTTCTACACATGCAAACATAAACTCCAACAGAGCTCATCGTGTCCTCAAAATATGATATATATATATAGATTATTATATATATATATATATATATATATATATATATATATAACTAACGTTTAATTTAATAATTTAGAAACTTTTAAGGCGTAACAAATTACATTAATTTAATTTATAAACTTGTATTTCCATTAACATGAACTTTAAACCAAAGTGATTTTAAAATTTAAATGGGATACATACTCTAAATTGAATAAAATAACATGGGGTATGTAGTCTTTTTTTAAGGGGTGTTGAATTCATGCATTGTGAATATGTTGGGTGTTGGTATGAAGTATAGTTACTAAGTTGGAATTTGAATTTGAATTCGAATTCAATGGAAAAAAATATACTACTTAAAATTTAATACTGAAAAAATTGGGTAATATATCTTTTACATAAATTTAAATATATCATTTTTTTAACATTTTAAATCATTGAAATGTAAAATTTATAATATTGAAAACCATAAAAAAAAAAATGTTTTAAAATTGTTTCAATTATAAATATTACCCATTAAATTATATATTGGACCAATTAATTTAATTTTACATTTAGAATAACAAGTAAGATAATAAAATTTCATTCTTCTATGCAAAAGGGTGCCTAGAAAGACGGAGAGCGGAGAACGGAGGGAGCGCGAACATGGTAACGGTACCTAGCTAGGGTTTCTGCAGACCTACGACGGCAGGTGCCCTGCTCTGTGACGCTCGGTCCTGACAGTGGCAGAGTAAAAGAAAGGGAACGGTCTGAGAACAAAGATCCAATGGATCCCCCGCAGGGGGATGGAACAGAGGTTCCACCCGGCGAAGGAAACCAACAAGGACCTGAGGTTAACACCAATGATGTCTCAGCAAATAACAAATCCGCAGAGGAAACGCAGACCACGAAGGATAATCAAGCCCCACACGAAAATCCAAAGGTTAGTTCATCTACTTGCAAACCTATTGCTGCTCACAGGCCAGAAGTAGAACTACCTAGCCACCGAATCAACGCAAGAATACAATTTATGAGAGATCATGCTCTCATAGGTAAATTTATGGGATTCTGGCCAACAGAAAAGGCACTAAGAAGCTGGATCAACAGCAAATGGAGACCAAAAGGAGAAATAACCCTACTTCTAGGGCCAAAAGGGTTCTTCACAGCCATCTTTAACTGTTTGGAAGACAGAAATAGAGTATTTGACAGAGGGCCTTACTTCTACAACTCTGCAGGGCTATTTCTAAGAGAATGGACGGCACGGTTCAACCCAGATAAGGAAGATCTAAGATATGCACCAGTATGGATTCGATTATACTCTCTACCGTGGGAATACTGGGAGGAGGACTCATTAAAAGCCCTTGGATCGGCGCTGGGAGATTTTGTTAAGGTCGCAGAAGAAACAAAGGCTGTGAGATACACGACTTACACCTCCTACACTAGGATCTGCGTATACATGGATCTGAAGCAGCCCCTGCCAGACACAGTGCGTCGTTTTCATGAAGATCAAGACTGGATCCAGGTTATTGATTATGAGCATGTTCCTTTCCGCTGCAGGAAATGTCATACCCTGGGACACCTCTTCAGAGATTGCCCCTTAAATAACAAGCCTGAATCTCAAAACAATCAAGAGCCACAATCTCAGGATGGGTTCACTAAGGTCACAAACACAAGACACGGGAGCAAAAAATCCAATGCAACACCCAAAGCAGCGCCAGCGCCAGAAGACAAATCCCAGCCCTCTACAAGTAATAGCTTCGGGATTCTTGCACAAGCTAAACTACAGGAAGAACCCAGATTGGAAACAACGACACCTCATTCCACCAAGTTAGGAGAGCAAAAGAAGAATCCGGAAGGCGAAAAGATCAAGCCAGCCACAGAAACTTGGAACAATCCAACAATGGACATAGATAATCCATCTTAGAGCAAGGACAAGGGAAAGGAAGCAGAAGGCAGCACTCAGGAACCACAGTTCATGGAAGACGACAGCGAACCAATTGATATTGGGGAACTTGACATTCTAGGTCTGGAACAAGCTTGCAAATCAGGTAACTTTGACAAAATCCATGAAACACAAGTAGACAACCTAGTAGAAATTCTGAATAAAGCTCAAAAAAAGTATTCTCTTGGTATCCAGACAGGAAGTCACTGGGATGGTAAATTTGTATACAAAGATAGAAAAAAGAGGGGCAGGAAGATAGCTCTAGAAAGAACAATTAATATTGGAGAGGTCTTGGTTGAGTCTGGAAGATATGCTAAACTCACCAAATATTATAACACCAACCCCAAAACTTCTAAACGAAGTTGATATCTTGGAACATCAGGGGGCTCAACTGCCCAAGGAAGGGGAAACTTCTAAAAAACTTGATAATGGAAGACAAGCTAACCATTCTATTTCTATAGGAGACCAAATGCAACTCGATAATCTTGGAGAAAATTGTAGCCAAAGCTTGGCCAGGAGGGCAAGTTACAGTTGTAGATGCACAAGGGGCTTCCGGAGGCCCTGCTATCCTCCGGGATGCGGGGAAAATACAATTAGACAATATCCATGCAAACAAAAATTTCATTCAGGCAGTTTTTCATCTTTTGGGCACAAACATTCATGGCCACATCACAAATGTTTACTTCCCACAAGAAACTCTACAGAAAGCCGCAATTCTAGACACAATATCGTAGCTCAACACTGATAGAACATACCCGCTTTGGGTGACGGGAGGAGATTTCAATATGATCGCATCAACAGAAGAAAAACAAGGAGGGAGATGCAGAACCAATAGAGACGGCTCTCTACTCAAAGATTTTGTTCAAGACAATTGGCTGATTGACGTGCCCACAGCTAATGGCCTATACACCTTGACGAATAAACGCGCAGCTCCACTGCAAATCGCTTCCCGCCTGGACAGATTTCTAATATCAGACAATGCCATTCACATTGGAGGAGAATTTACAGCTCACATCATTCCTTTTTCCGGATCAGATCATTGGCCTATTGAATTGCACTGGAATAGGCCAGGAAATAACATTAAAAGGCCCTTTCACTTTGAAGCTTTCTGGCTTTCCCATCCAGATTTCAAGGAATTCATCAACACAACATGGCAAAACTGTAATCCAAGTGAAAACACCAAAATGGCAAGATTCCAAAAAAAGTTGAAGATGCTCAAGGCAGAAATAAAGCGCTGGAACAAAACTACTTTTGGCAACATTTTAAAGGAAAAGGAACAGCTTATTCAAGAAATCAAAAACACGCAGCAACGAATAATCTTGGAGGGGCGATCAGAAGAACTCACACAAAAGGAACAAGAAATGGAAGGCAAACTTCTGGAACGGGATCGACAGGAGGAGGTTCTATGGCGGCAGAAATCCAGAATCCGATGGCTACAGGAGGGTGAGAAAAACACCAAGTTCTTCCATAAAACCATAGTGCAAAGAAGAATGCGAAATCAAATATCACAGGTAAATAATGCTCAGGGAGTAAAAGTGGAGACACAAGAAGGAATAGAACAGGAATTTGTACACTATTTCAAGGAAATGAGTAAGGAGCCAAATATCAACAGAGCGGAGGCAATAGACAGCGTCACAAGGCAAATACCGCGTCTCATAACAGAGGAGCAAAACACTCTGCTTCTCAAGCCGATCAGCCTTCAGGAAGTGGAAAATGCAGTAAACTCCCTAAAAGCAGGTAAAGCTCCTGGTCATGACAGTTTCACGTCAAATTTCTTTCAGCACTTTTGGGAGTTAATCAAATGGGAAGTGTGGCAAGTAGTAGAAGAATCTCGCAACATGCGATGGATGTATCCGGGCTTGAATGCAACATTCATTGCCCTAATACCTAAATCGGAGGAGTCCAACACGCCTGATAAGTACAGACCCATTGCCTTATGCAATATCATCTACAAGATTGTTTCCAAGGTAGTGGCGCTGAGGTTAAAACCGGTGCTTCCATTCATCATCTCACCAGAACAATCCGGCTACGTAGAGGGACGACAAATAACAGATGGGATAATCCTCACCCATGAGATTATTCACTCCCTCAAAAATTCAAAAAAACCAGGTATGCTTCTTAAAATTGATCTATCCAAAGCTTTCGATAGCATAAGCTGGGAATACATGCAAAAGATTTTAACTGCTTTTGGTTTTGCCAATACGTGGATATGATGGATTAGCAGTCTCATCTCTTCCACATTCTTTTCAATTCTCATTAACGGGATTCCTACCTCTACCTTCCGCTCATCTAGAGGTATCAAACAAGGGGAGCCCTTGTCGCCTTTTTTGTTTATAATCATGGTGGAAGGATTAGGTTGCTGCATTAAAAATGCCATCCTTTCACAAAACCTCAAAGGCATTACCCTCCACCAAGCCCCCACCGTCTCCCATCAGCAATTTGTAGATGACAACATGATATTTGGGCATTCCTCGGTTCAAGAATATCGATCCTTAAATTCTTTGCTTAACATTTTCTCTAAAGCCTCTGGAGCTCTTATTAACAAAGTAAAATCCCAGATCTTTTTCTTCAACACCCATCCGACCACTCAGCGAGCAATAGCTCGCATTCTAGGCTTCTCCATTGCTACCCTCCCGTCCAAATACTTAGGGGCCCCTCTCTTTGCATTTGCTCAGAAGCACTCCTCGTGGACTTCCCTTCTTGAAAAATTGGAGGCCAAATTATGCCTCTGGACTCACCGCTCCTTAAATATGGCCAGTCGGCTGGTGCTCATCAAGGCGGTGCTTCAATCTATGCCTCTTTACCTATTTTCCATACTGGTAGCACCAAAATGGGTCTTAAAAGCCATCAAAAAATTACAGCGAAACTTCCTCTGGGGCAGCACTGGACCTAACAGGAAATGGGCTTTGGTAAAATGGGAGAAAGCTTGTCTCCCAAAACGTGGAGGAGGAATTGGCCTCTGAGATCCAGAACACAGCAACTTGATCATGGGAGCAAAAATATGGTGGAAATGGCTATCATACCCTAGCACACAATGGGCCAAAATATGGACAACTAAATATGCAAACAACCTACCCCTGGAGGAGCGCATAAGAATGTCGGAAATAAGTAAGGGATCAGCAATATGGAATTCAGCAATATTAAACAGGGATCTTATTCAAAAACATAGTTTCTGGGAAGTGAAGGACGGATGCACAGCTCGTTTTTGGACAGACTCATGGCAGCAATTCCCAAGCATAACAAATATCATCCAAGGCATTCCTATTCAGGATATCAACCAACAGGAAAAGATCAATCAATTTTGGGAAGCAAATAATGAATCCGACCACCGTGATTGGAAAGAAGCCAGTACTATTTTACCTCACGGTCCGGAGGCAATTCAACAAGCCCTAGCAGAGGAGTTAACAAAAAGGAAAATCCTCAAGGAGACAGGCCACGATAAACTAAGATGGGGCTATGAAGAGAAAGGAACATTTACAACTAAGGAAGCTTACCAAATCATCCTAAAAGGTCAATTCACCAAAGATAAGCTATGGGAGAGAATTTGGAGCACCCCCATATGGCCGAAGATTTCCACCTTTCTCTAGCTTCTGTCCCATAATCAGATTCTTACCTGGGATAACCTCAGAAAAAGGAAATTTGTTGGACCCTCAATTTGCCTCAACTGTAAAATGGCGGAAGAATCTACGGTTCATCTTATGCAATTATGCCCATTCGGCAGAAGAATATGGGAGAAAGTCTCATTTCGATGCCAGAAGGAAGGCAGAGTGCTGGGTGACATCAATAACACCTTACGAAACTGGCCCCAATAGCCTTTTCAATGTACCATCCTCAACACTCTCTGGCAAATAATTCCAGGTACAGTAATGTGGAACATTTGGAAAGAGAGGAACAGGAGAATATTCAAAAATCAGGCAATGGAATTGGAGCAAGTTTGGACAATCATACACAAGAATATTCAGGAAACCCTCTCTACAGAGGCTGGTCCCAAGAGGATCTCCCTTCCAGCGGTAAGGAGCAGGCCATATGGAATAATTGGCAAATCCAGCTCCCACCTCCTAACTCTCCTCAAGACACTTCTGTCAGGCAGCAAGCTACGCCTACCAACTGGAAACCTCCACCTACCAACACATACATGCTCAATTTTTATGGAGCTTCCAAAGGAAACCTAGGCACTACAGGATATGGGGGAGTGATTCGAAACTCTCTGGGCAACCCGCTCAAAGTCCTCTTTGGATCTATAGGATGGAACACAAACAATGCAGGAGAATTGGAAGGCCTTTGGAGAGGGCTCAAAATTGCTCAAAATCAGAGATACACTCCCCTTATAGTAGAAGGAGACTCTCAAATTATTATAAACATGGCCACAAAGATTCAACAAGGCTCAGAAGCTCAGAAGGTAAGAAGAAGCTTGAGAATGGTAACCAGGCTTGAGCTTCTTCAGCATTGGCTACAGAATAACAAAGCCATATCCTTTAGGCATATCAGGCGAGAAGGAAACAAGTCAGCAGATTTTCTGGCTAATCTAGGAGCAGAGCGAGGAAAGGAGCATCATGAAGGATACTTACAGGACATTTTCTCGGAGACAGAATGGACAACTTTCCAGGAGATCCTTAAAAATGATATGCAGACGAAAGAAGAGGCACACCCGGATGCGGGTGCCAGCATGACAAACAAAGGGCCATGCGCCAGCCACGCGGAGAGGACAGCGAGCCAGCGCATTGGAGATGTGATATGAGGTTTCTTAATGCGGAATTGAATGGCATTCAATGCCATTTACTCTGGTTACCGTCCCAAGGGAATAACGAAGGCAACAACAGAATGAATACCAAAATGTTCGCGGAGATAAGCCTGTCTGAATAGGAGAGGAATTGGAGCCCAACTGTGGAAGAGTATGATGGTCTGGTGAGGAAGGAGGGAGGTGTTGGAGAGAGTAAGCCTTCTCGCAAAGCCAGGCCCTGTGCAGGGACGAAACTCTACTCACGGCGTTTCGGGAAGATTATAGTCGGGGTTAAACAACGGTTTCGCTCCTCACAGGCACTGCAACGAGGAAGCCTTATCTATTCAGCGAGAGTCTTTGAATTACCCACTTCTGAGGTGAACAGGGAAGCGATAGCAGTTACGGGTAAGCTTTTGGAGGCAACGGAGCATCATACGCCTTCTATGGCTCCTCGTCAGCATGCCACTTCCTGTCGTGGGTGAAATTATGGACAGAGGGGAAGTTCTGGAGGCAGGGGAATTCAAAGCCCGCGGCATATCTCCCCACTTGCTTGCGCCTCGCCAAGTTCAATTGGGTCAGAGGACTCTGGTTATGCTATAAGCAACACTGTGCAATCGGCACAGTTCAAATATAGACGCCGAACCAACAAGCCCATCCTCTCAGCGCTGATTACAATCATCTTCACTAAAGAAGATGAAGTGGAAGACAGCGGAAAGGAGGAAACAAAGGAAAAGACGCCTAGCTCGGATAATTCCTCACAGAGGAGGGGAAAGGAAGACAGCTCATACATTCCCTCCTCTCAGAGTAGGCTTGAAGAGGATAGCACCTGTGTTCATTCGGAGGAGCAGAACGAGGTCCTAAAAGAAATTGGAAGCATGATGGTTGAGGATACCACAAATATTGCTCAGCAATCTTCAGAGGATCCTCAGGCAATGGAAGTCTCCAGGAAGGGCAAGGAGCCGGACGACACCTTTGCCAATATCTTGTACCTCAAGCTCCCGCCAGGAATTCAACGACCTGAAGACATCCCAGATGGCATGGAGGTGACCTGGGAGCCTGATCCGGAACGGGAAGCTACGGAACGGGAGGCTGCAAAATGCTCCAAAAAACTCAAATGATATTCACTGCTATGCGGGTAAGGTCTGAGGCTCCGGGTTTGGGGATTATCCATATGTTTTTGCTATGTTTCCATTACAACTTGTTCTGTTCGGGATCGGCCACCTATGTTTGGCAACCATGGCGATGGGTACTACGGCTAGCGTCTTTCCTAGACGAGCAAGCACCTGTGCTCTGCTTATTTTGAAAATGCTCTGTTTTTTTGGCAAAATTCCAAGCCTGTAATGTCTCAATCTTTAGCTTGGAAATGTTTTATTGATGATAGCTTTCATGTAAACAATGTAAAAGTCTACTACTGCTTTGATAAGCTTAAGTGTTGCTACCATGTTCCTCTCTATCAACACGAAAGATCTTTTTGTGAAAAACTTTGACAGAGAGTTGTTTACTCACTCTCAGAGGTTAAAACCTCTTGCACATATTTTTTCAATTTCCTTAATATAATTAGTTTAGTCTTTGCCCAAAAAAAAAAAACAAAAACAAAAACGAAAACAAAAACAAGTAAGATAATAAGTTTTAAGAATTTTTGTATTGATCCATTCACTTACACCATAAATTATATGATACTTAATATAGAATAAATTTCTAAGAAATTTCACATTACAATAAACCATATAAATTCCACATTATCAAGTATTATAAGTTCATAATAAAATAATATGTTAAATATTTGCAAAATTTCTTTAAAAATATATTTGCATTATTAGTTACTAATTACTCATTTATCAAACCAAACTCAATTTTAATTTATAACCTATAGGAATAACTATCTATTAACACAAAATGTTAAATATAGGAATTATGGTATGAAGCACATTATGATATTTGGTATTTTTATAATGTTATAGTTGGGTTTCTATGTGGTAATTCGTTTGACATAAGCGTATGATGGTTTGCATGTGAGATGATACACGTGTTTTTTAAAAAATATGTATGTATGAAGGTCTGGATGTGGATGATACACGTGTTTTTTCAGAAATATGTATGTATGAAGGTCTGTATGTAGATGATACACGTGTCCTTTCAAATTGTAAGATATATATATTTATTTATAAAGATGTCATGAATTGCAAAGTCCACAACATTTTTAAATGCATCAGAGAATCCCATTTGATCTTACATTCGGTTTTACGTTTAATTTCTATACGTCACATGTATGTCGTGCCTCCCATGGAGAAATTCATGGGGCTTCAAACCCAGACTTGGATATCCAAATGGAGTGGTCTATAATGTGATTTTTTGGAGATTCCGGTGACGGAATCCGGCGGAAGAAATGAGGTTAAATCTTGATTTTTAGCAGTTAAAATGATTTTTTAACTGCATATTTGGATTCAGCGCCCTGAAAAACCCTTGTGAGCCATTGATTGTGCAGAAACTAGCTATCAAACTTGGGATTCCAATAAATTGCTGTCGGATTTTGACCGGAAAAATCCGCCGGAAAAACTTTCAAAAAGTCGCGTTATAGACTACTGCTATCCAAATTCACAGAACCATTATGTTTATCTATTAATTTAATTCGGGTACTTAGGTATCAAATTGTCTGCTGTCATCTTTCATTGCATATATAATTTAGGTTTACCACCTGTCCAAGCCACCTGCAGGAAGAGCGAACCGCACGGCAGACATGGCTGACGGTTTCATTAACGCCGCCTGTATTGTCCGCGTCGTCTAGACTCTTATAAATCCACTGTCACACGTTCATTGGAACCCACATCTCATTCCGTGCACAGAGAGCCTTCAAATTCATTAAACTGTAAGGGTCTTTCAATCATAGTAACTAGCTGCAGCACCATGACTTCTAGAATTCAATGGGAGACAACAAAAGTTATTTTCCCAGATGGCAATCTAACAGAATATGGGGAGCAGATCAAAGCGGAAGAGATTATTCTACAAAATCCAGACCACTTCCTCTGCGATTCGGATTCTCTGTACATTGATCGTTACATAGCGCCTGTTCATTCAGAGGAGGAATTGGAGATGGGACAGCTCTATTTTCTCCTTCCACTGCGTAAACTCCAATACGTGCTATCTGTGTCCGACATGGCTGCGATGCTGCACAGAGCTAATTCGGCCATAAGTTCCACAGGCTGCCAATGTAACTGGAAAATCCCGAGTCCCCACCCAAAAGAAAAGGGCGACAGGGTTGCAGGAGGATCAAGGCCCCTGTGTTCTGTTAGGGAGGAAGCATTCAGAATAAGGAGGCTTGAAACCATCCATGAAACATTAACGTCCCCATCATGAGCATTAACAGATGTAGTTGTGTTTTTGTAACCTGTGAAGTGGGGTTGTCTTCACTGAAATATGATCGATCTCTCATGCCCACTGATCTGTTTCACATTTGGTTTTTAATTTCCTCTAAACCATAATAGCAAGATTCCAACATTATAATGAAATTTGTTGTATGAAAATGTATAAATGTATATTTGGTTATGGACCTTTCCTGTATACAAAGGGGGTAATTGTATGAAATTCAAGTGAATTTTGGGAATACTAAAATAAAGTACATATTTAGGAGAGATGGATATGTTATGCATATGTTGTTTATGGGTGGTTTAACCGTTAATAATATTGATTTTTTTGTAAGCAATCATACAGAGGTACTAATCAAATCACCAACTAAATATCACTAAATTTAATATAATGAATATATACAACATAGTAATTATTAAAAATATTTGTATATCCCCATAAATTTATTGAGGTAATGGTGATTGGAAAATATATTAAAATGAATTTTTTTATTAATTATAGTTGTGTGATTAATATATGTATTAAGATTTGATTTTTCCTATACGATGATAATAAAGTATACATGATTAATAATAATAATAAAGTATATATGATTAATAATAATGATTATGAATAGTATTAATAATATTCCAAAATATTGTATGGACGTTAAATCCTTACTATCGACCACATAATTATTGTCATTGTTTACGACGGTGAGGAATTGCTCACACTGCGAAAAGTGGCTAGAATCCGAGCAAAAAACTTCAAAAAATCTTGTAGAGAAATGATTGAATCATGTTTTTGATGGTGGAAATGGATTCAACGCCATCAAAAACGTCTAGGGCACCTAAATTTTTGAATTTTAACAACAGTAACTTGGATTTACAAAAATCCTTGCCGCATTCTCTCAAAATATGATCGGAATTTCCATAACTTTCAGGGCAAAAAAGCAGACTTGTTAGACTACGAAAATTAAATTTATGAAAGTCTTATTCCAAATCAAACATGCTATGGGGTTAATTATGATCCAATATTTTTAATTAGTTGACTTATGTAAAGTGAGGGTAGGGGTGTGTTTATAACAAATAAAAATCAACATCACCTCCACTTTAATACCAACTTTATCTGTGAGGGTGCTAGTTGAGGGATTAAGGTGTGTATATAAGTTATAGTCTATGTATAACAACTAAGAACATGTATTTCTTATTATAGGTCATTGAAGGGAGTAAAGTATGCACACCTCCATAAACCAGTAAATTTAATGACTGATAGAATTTCATAACAATCAATCTCAAACTAAACTTCAATAAGTCATTAAATTTCAGAACAATGAATCTCAAACTATACCAACACAAATAAAAGGTTACGAGTGGCTTACTCCAAATTTTTATTAGTGAAGCACCACACATCAAACTACAATAGATGGATGTAACACTCCCTCTCACCCCCTTGTATTATCTTGGGTTGCAGGAGGTTTTACTTGCATCCTAGATCCAAAGCCTGAGGGGATGTGTACTCACTAAAATTCACCCCCAAGGCTTAATAACACAAACATGAGAAGAAGTCTATTGTCTAGGTGGTTTTTCAACCATTGTCTAGCAATAAGCACCCGAGTGACTCACTTTCTCTCTGAGTTAAGCCACAAGGCTTCACCCATGGCCCAACTAGGGTATTTTTCAGTTCTAGGAGACTAAACCCATTGTCCAAGTAGTTTATTAGCACAATTTTCAAGGCAATCACTGCAGGAGTCTATAGACCACTATCCAAGTGGTTTATTAGCTTATTTGAGAAGCACTAACTGGTTTATCAGCGTCCTTAGCAAGCACTTAGTGATTTTAATATCTCTTTCAACAAACACCAAATTGGCTCAACTTATCTTCCTAGTGGTTTAGCAACATTCCAACAAGCACCCTAGTAGTTTATTAGCCCATTTGGAATGAAATAAGTGGTTTAAAAACTTATTCAATAAAACTGTAGTGGTTTATCAACCTACTCAGCAAGAACCAAGTGGTTCAATTCTCCAATGAGCTTCCCATTGAACATATAGGATTTTACACACGTAGTTCAAGGCTTTCTCATCACCATGTAGGGAATGTCATTCCAATATTCAAGGCAATCTCATCCATGCTCTATTTTTCTTCACTGGATTATATTATTCCTTAGTTGTGTTTAGTTTGACTACACTCTCCCCTAACTTCCACTTTGTTTGCCTCTTTCCTGTCTCCTTCTTCTCCACTTCGTTTGTCTTGCACTTGTTCATCCAGAGGAGGAATTGGAGATGTGGTAGCTCTATTTTCTCCTTCTATTGCGTAAACTGCAATACATGCTATCGGTATCCGACATGGCTATGATGTTGCACAGAGCTAATTCTGCCACCAGGTCCACAGGCTGTCAATGTAACTGGAAAATCCCGAGTCCCCACCCAAAAGAAAAGGGCAACAGGGTTGCAAGAGGATCAAGCCCCCTCTGTTCTGTTAGGAAGGAAGCATTTAGAATAAGGAGGCTTGAAACCATCCATGAAACATTAACGTCATCATCATGAGGATTAACAAATGTAGTTGTGTTTTTGTAAAGCTGTGAAGTGGGTTTGTCTTCACTGAAATATGATCGATCTCTCATGCCCACTTATCTGTTTCACATTTGGTTTTTAATTTCTTCTAAACCGTAATAGAAAGATTCCAACCTTATATTGACATTTGTTGTATGAAAATGTCTATTCGGTTCTGGACCTTTGAAATTAAAGTGAATTTTGGGAATACTTTCTACACATTCTAAGGAAAAATAAAATAAAGTACATATTTAGGAGATGGATATGTTATGAATATGTTGTTTATTGAGTGGTTTAATAGTTAATAATATTGATTTTTTTTATTTTTTATTTTTTCTAAACGATCATATAAAGGTAATAATCAAATCACTAAATTAAATACTAACAAATTTAATATCATGAATATAGAACATAGTAATTCTTAAAATATATTTAAAATATTTAAATAATCACATAAATGTAATGGAGGTAGATTTAATACCATGTATATAAGACATAGAAAATTTTAAAATATATTAAAACTATTTGTATAATTTATGTATGGTTATGGTGATTGGAATACATATTAAATATTGTTTCTCTTATTAATTATGGTTGTGTTATTGATATATTTATTAAGATTTGATTTTTCATATATGATCATAATAAAGTATAGATGATTATTAGCAATGATAAATGATCTGCGGAGTATAAAGATTCAAGAACGTATTGTGAATTATAGTTGAGATAATATATTTATGTAACCATTATTTGAAATTGTGAAGAGTTTTGAAGGGGAGGAAGGAACGGTTATGAGCTCTGCTGCTAGGGTTCTGAACCTTCTCTGAAACGACGCAGACGGCCTAGGCGCAACATCCACCTAGGACTTGACCTCCAACTGCACTCGACAGGGGAGCAAGAAGAATAAACGCAGAGCACATGGACGTCCCACGGGGGGGGGAGCATCATTGCTCTCCCCTAATGCAACTAACATGCCGCCAGGGCATGAGAAGCCTATTATCTTTGGATCAGTCGATGAGGAAGCACTCAACGCAGTGATCCTGCAACAAAGTGAGGACAAAGTGACTAATCAGTAGTCAGACAAGAAAGGAGATACCCCTGGGAGAAAAGGCAAGCCAAAGGAAATGCCAAAGATCACTTCGAAAACCTGCAAACCAATCGCTGCCGAAAGGCCAAGAATAGAGTTACCAGGACAGAAGATCGATGAACGTATCCAATATATGAGGGATCACGCTCTCATCGGAAAATTTATAGGGTTCTGGCCAACAGAAAAAGCCCTATACGGATGGATAGAAGCTAAATGGAAACCTAAAGGCCACGTTACGCTGCAACTAGGACCAAAAGGGTTCTTTACGGCGATCTTCTTATGCCTGGAAGACAAGTACAGAATCATGGATGAAGGACCATATTTTTTCAACTCAGCTGGACTGTATCTAAGAGACTGGGTAGCAAGATTCAACCCGGACAAAGAAGACTTAACCTGGGCTCCGGTTTGGATCAGAATGTATTCACTTCCAGATGAATACTGGGAAGAAAGCTTGCTCAAAGACATAGGCAATGGACTGGGTGAGTATATAAAAGCAGCGGAAGAAACGAAGCTTCGAAGATACACCTCCTATGCTCGCATCTGCGACTCCATGTGTCTGGACCAAGCCCTGCCGGACTCGGTAAGTATTTCTCATTATGATCATGAATGGATTCAACCCTTGGACTATGAACATGTACCTTTCCGATGCCGAAAATGTCATGCTCATGGACATCTATTCAGAGATTGTCCGCTAAATGCCAAGACCAGCGCTCCTGACCCCTCCAACACTCCAACCCAGGATGGCTTTACCAAAGTGCCCAGCCGTAAACGAGCGAACAAAAAGCCTTCTACTGGGAAAAGACCTCTGCTAGACTCTGCCTCTATCCTGGCTACAAGTAACAGCTTCGAAATTTTAGCCCAACCCTCCGATGAGCTAAACCTGAACATTAAGCCTAGCCTCTCACCCAATGCTGCCTCATCCCACCCCCCTCCTTCGGACCCTCCTCCTGAGTCACAACCCTTCAAGGGTGTTGAGGCCGCCCCCAAATATAGCCAAAAGGAGCCACCAGAGAAATCAAATGACATGGAAATTGATGGAACTCCAGATCAATCTCAAGGCTTAGACATATCCACCACAGGAAATAGTCAGGTGCAACAAATGGATGAAGAACCAGAAAGTATAGATATGGAAGGACTAGACATTCTACAGCTAGAACTAGCCTGCAAAAAGAGGGACTACGATAATATCCCAGAGCATCAACTCAACAAACTGGAAGTGGTTATTTCAAGAGCTTATCAGCAGAGACAACTAGGCATTCAGCCGGGAAGCCATTGGGATGACAGTCTACGGACAAAAGATTTCAAAAAAAGGGGAAGAAAAACTGAACTCCAGCGAACAATAGAAGTTGGTAAAATCTTGGTGGATTCGGGCAGGTATGCAAAATTGAAAATAATATTGACAGGGGGGGTGAATCAGTATTATCTAGTTCTTTTAACAAATCTTCCTTATTTACATTTTGAATTATTTTTGCATATCAGTACCATAAAATAATGAGCAAGAAAAACAGACAGTCACATCAAAGAACACCAGATATAAGGTGGAAACCCAATGTGGGTGAAAACCACCTGCTGCAATATGTCTCTATCTTCTTTCAAATTAGAAACTCCTTTTACAATGGTCCTGTACTGGTGCAGTCCTTTACCAGTACGCAGGCTGCAACCTGCAGAGAGCTACAACTCTCTCTCGTTTTCCAGTCTCTCCTGGAAGGGAGCTACAACCCCCTACTTCTTTTCTTTCAAGGACCACTTTTCATAAATTTTCAAACTGGATCCATAAACATCAAATGATCATCAAGTACCAGTAAGTCACCCACCAGATCCATAATAACAGTAAACTAAACCCAGAACACCTTATCAACAAAAAAATCAGTCAACAAAAGATCTTAAGACAGATACGCAATTTCCTTTTCTCTGGCCTGCGTTGCTATGCACTTCACCTTCTGTGGCACTGTGCACCTCCGCAGCTGCGCCTTCTGTGGCGCCTCCACACTGCGCCTTCGGTGGCGCCTCTGTGGCGTCTCCTGTGGCGCCTCTGCACTGTGCCTCTGTGGCGTCCCCACACTGCGCCTTCTGTGGTGTCTCCTGTGGCGCCTCCGCACTGCGCCTTCTGTGGCGCCTCCGCACTGCGCCTTCTGTGGCGTCTCCGAACTACGCCTTCTGTGGTGCCTCTGTGGCGTCTCCGCACTGCGCCTTCTGTGGCGCCTCTGTGGTGTCTCCGCACTGCGCCTTCTGTGGCGCCTCCTCACTGCGCCTTCTGTGGCGCCTCTGTGGCGTCTCCGCACTGCGCCTTCTGTGGCGTCTCTGCACTGCGCCTTCTGTGGCGCCTTCGCACCGCACCTTCTGTGGCGCCTCCGCACTGCGCCTTCTGTGGCGCCTCTATGGCGTCTCCGCACTGCGCCTTCTATGGCGCCTTCGCACTGCGCCTTCTGTGGTGCCTCCACACTGCGCCTTCTGTGGTGCCTCTGTGGCGTCTCCGCACTGTGCCTTCTATGGCGCCTCCGCACTTCTGCAGCTGCAGCGCTCGAGAGATCACCCTTCACAGATTCGCTTTCCACTTCACTTTCATATAGATCGAGCTTTTGACACAATAACCCAATAATTCAGATCTTAAGATATTCAACCCAAAAGCATAACCAAGCCAAATGATCCCCTTTGCTTTATATAGGCAAGCTCTTCCTCAAATCATGGACCAATACCACGGGCCAAAACCATAGGATCAAAAAATGTGGGACTAATACCATGAACCAACCATGAAAGTGCGTGAACTTTTCTCCACATGAAATAAACTTTTCTCTGCATAAAATTCCGTGAACTTTTCTCTACATGAAATAAACTTTTCTTTGCATAAAATTCCGTGAACTTTTCTCTACATGAAGTAAACTTTTCTCTACATAAAATTGCGTGAACTTGAAAATAACTTTGCTGCACTATAATTTATCATCTGAGTGATTTGCCATCAAGGACAACACTTTTCTCATAATGCCAACAATAAGTGATGTTATAATACTGACACTTCATTCTATGATCATAGATTAGCCTTATTTTTGTTAATCTTTTTCCTATGTGTAGTCAGGACTATGTTCCAATGATGACACCTTTCTCTTCTAGCAGCAGCAAAAAAACCTTCTTCAGTACTTTTGTACAGTGATAAATGAGATCGATATGGAGGAGAGAGAAAGGGTGCATGCATGGAAAAAACATACATGAATCATCCTCAATTCATTTCCAGTTTAAATGATTTTGCATGTTTAGCAATCAATGTTATTTCTTAGTTTTCATTAGTTAGTAGTTTCCATCCACAATTAGTTAGAAGGTATAATTCCCTAGATAAACTAGGTGGTCATGCATGTGGATTATTAGTGTTTGTTAGGGTACAAGTATTTAGGAGGATGCAAGTCTCAGTTCATCTCTAATAGAGGCACACTTCACTTGTGTCATCTATCTATGCAAGGAAAGTGTCTGTGCATTACAACTACAATTTGATATTTTAAAGTGGCACAATATTGTGCATGTGACCATATTCATTGTACCTTCTATTTCTCCTTTCCTATAAAAAGGTTAGATGGTGGCCCAATCAACAGTTTAAGAGTACGTTAGCTTATTGTTTTCAGATTTGATTAGAAATAAAGATGTGAATTTGAGTCTTAGTGGTAAGTGTATTCCTTTTTTGTATTTTTTGTTTGTGTTTTCAATATATTTTCTTTGAAGATTAAAGAATTCATAAGTTGCAATTTTTATTTAAGATTACAGTTTTCAATTAGCTAGTTATAGCAATAATTTTCTAAGTGCAAAATCCACTTACCATGCACTGAAAACTTAACACGTGGCACATTATAAAACCTTCTAGGTCATATTGATAGATGTTAGGGCTTCTACGAGGAATAGGGAGTTGTCAGAAGGTTTCAAAAGTGGGATGCCCAAGATCTATGCTTTAGAAAAGAATTGTGGACCTGTGATAGTGTTATAGACATTTTTGGGCACTTCAACCCCAATCATAAATGTCCATAAACTGAGGGCTCTTAAGTCCCTAAAAGTGTTGCTTCACTGCCTAAAGGAACAAGGTCAGGTGATTACATCATCTCCCAGAAGTTCTCCACTGAAAATTGCTCATAAATGGTCAAAACTGGACCATACTGAAAGCCAGTTGCATAGGGTGCGATGCAATCACTCCCAGTGTACAAGGTGCCGATGGCATACTGATTGCTCCTTATAGGGTGCCAGATGCGGAATGGACAAATGGCAGGGGAAAAAAATAGCGAGTGGAAGATCATGGAATCTTCCAGAAGCTTCCTCTCACACTTGCTTCTCTGTTTTCGCACCAGGGTGAGTAGATATCATCTTCTCCAAGTGGACAGCAGGCAACTATCAAAGACGAGACACTAATCAAGATCCCAAAAAAGATGACTCACCTCCTAAAATCATCTATATATGGATTCCCTCATCACAGAGATCCAGATGCCTGAATTGATCTTATAGAGAAGTGTGTGGTTTTCTGTGTACATTCATTGATGTTGGGTGATCTTAAGCTTGTTGAGGTGCAAAGAAGGGGCTTTCTAGCTGAGACATGTTGATGGTCAGAAATGATGGGGTGGGGTTAAGATCCCTCCTGCTACTTTTTCATCTAATAAAGCGTATACAAGGTTGCCTCCAATCTTTTACTTGGTTATATATGTATTTGTTATGGGTTAACACCACATCTTGATCCTGTGTTATAGAATATAGATCTTTGTTCTTCGATAAAAGTATTTTTAAGTATTGGTGTTGTGTTTGTGATTTCCATAGGTTGCTCTTTAAATTGGGCAGATGAAGTAAGAAAGAGCGAAGCTCTATCAGGAAGGAGAGGAAATCAAGCACAAGACTAAGGTTGGTCTCCTTGGTCCCCCTCTTGTCTATTTTCATAAAGGACAATGAAAGTAGACTTTACTTGTTTGTTTCTAAGATAGCTACCAGTCTTAGTGGGAATGGCAGCATCCGAGTGGACACTATTCCTGGTAACAAAATGGTGACTCCGCTATGGAGCGACTAGATTGTTTATTAGCCTATCTATCTTTGTTTCTTTTATAAACTTACAGACGAAGCCTAAAGCCAAGCCAGCTAGCCTTCGAACTGCATTTTTTATACAAATGAAAAGCAGATCGATGATGCTTTAGTCTATCTCCGGGTTTTGTTTATGAATTAAACAATCGATCTGCAAACAGTCTAATTGCCCTAAGTGGTGGCTTAGTAACCTCTTTAGATCACCCCTGTGTTTTACATATACTAAACATTACTTACTCGGCCTAAATCCCTGAACTGAATTGCAAACTATGAGTGAAAACTTGTTTAAAGTCTCGCACTGGTACCATCGCACCCATCCTTCAAGGCAGACTGTATGCATCGCACTTCCCGAGTGTAGTAGGTATGTTGCATACTGGTTTCACTGTGTAACAGGTGCGATGGTCAGGGAAGGTTAACTTTACCTTCATATTGTGGTTTTTTCTCACTGTTTTCAGTCTTATTCAAGAGTTTTGGTGTCTGTAGTTAGTGTATTTCTATGGAAACCCCCTTCTCTTGCATTATTCCGCCTCCTTAGTGCAAAGAGCTGTAAGTGTTTTTATGTATTGTGCACCATTTTTAGTTCTCTTTTGCAAAAAAGTAACATAGTCGAACTGTCGTTTCTGGATCTGAAAGTGTCGTAGCTGTCGTTTTCAGTTTTATAAGACAATCTCATTGTTCTTGATAGTCGATTATACAGTTACTACTGCATATGATTTGAATTAGTAGTTTCTAAAGTGTCGAAAAGCAATTTTCATTTCAAAATCGCAAAGTGTCTCTCTTACCTTCACTCCATTTTGAAAAGAAATTTGTTGAGTATTGTCGCTTTAAAAATAATTCAGATTTGTACATAGCTTTCTTATCATCATTCATACATTAAGAAGGCTGAAAACAAATACATGCATGTGCATTTGCATTTCAACTGCTTGGTTTGATTTAGGACAGTGCATTTAGCATGTTCTCTGTGCTCTTTGCTGAAAGATTCTTAACTTTCTTTCCTTAGTAGCTAGGATTTTCATTTCCAAAAGAAGATGAAATGTTTTTTTATCATCTTAGACTGCATTTTAGGAATTGTATACACATCACGCTGTAAACCTGAAAGGAAAATTTTTAAGCAAGATTAACTTAAAATAAATTTAATGAATCTAACAACGCTTTGGAACCTAACGCGCAACATCTAGAGGTCTAGGCTAGAGACGTATTCTAGCGTCATAAAACCTGGTAACTGTTGTTTTCAGTATTGGTTGGGTGATTCCTCCACTCTGAGACGACAAGTTCCAGTACGGACTTGTGCTCCCACGTACCGTCGAGTATATATTGGGAGACCACAATAGGCTGCATCCTTTATCCTTAGGAAGCCATGTCTGTCGCCCTATCGATCGCAATGCACTGAACACAGCATTCGGGAAGATTGACTACCGTACCGTAAAAAGTATTCTGTAGTTTTGCGATTAGTTTGGTAATCCTCTCTACCTAGATCTATAGAGAAGTCCATTTTTCTCCTTTCCAGACTCCTTAAAGGAAAAGGTCCTCTGAGCACTTGTCACTTCAGCCTCAATAAAAATCGAAGGCGACTAGAGTCATCTTTTGTTTTTTCTCGACTCTTTAAAATTGAAAAAACAAGTTGTGTCAAAGCGTCTAAAAAATTATTTTAAATCGGAATAACATCACAAATTCCCCCGTTGGTCTTTAGGTTGAGAAAATGGAGTCTACCAACCAAGGATTTCCCCTTGGAGGAAATCCTAGTCCCTTCTCCTCTTGGGAGATGTTGGTGCACCCCATATGGCCACTTTGTCACTTCCAGGATTGACAATTGGTTTGCCTGTCTGGCTCTTCTCTACCTCTGTCGTTCAGAATCCCGTAATTCCTGAACAGTCAAAACAGCAACTAGATGACACAAGAGTTGCCTCCCAACCTTCTACTTTGTCTGATTCTCCCTCTCCTCCTTCCTCTTCACTTGATAAATCCGATAAAGCTAAAAATCAAGTAACTGAGAAGAAGAAGAAGCAGAAAGAGAAAAAGGAAAAGAATAAAAAGGAACCAAAATCGAAAGGGCGCAACCAAGCGTCGTCTAGCGAAAACTCACACCGCACCGTCGAAACCTAAATCTCCTTGTGTCATTTGCAATGGAGACCACTATCACCGAGATTGTCCCTGCATCCCTCGGATCTTAATGGACTGGTCTCCTCGTTTGCACAATTCGGTAGCGTCAACCTCTGGCGATCATGTTGAATGCTCACCATTAACCAGTGAAAGTGAAGCACATGGACAAAGAAGGAATCCCAGATTTCCTTGTAATTTGTGTGAATGAAACCGCGTCGTCCACCATTGTCCCTTCCTTGACGAGGATAAAAGAGTTTTGGATGATCGTTCGGTTTCACCGCTACGACTTCCTCCTCGATATAAAAAAAACTCTTGCCAAGTCCTCCACCGGTTGAAAATCCGATTGGCCCGTCATTGTGGTCGGCCGAAGCGTCTATCATTGAAAATGAACCCTCTGAAGCCATACCAGACAAAAGTCAAAGGGTCGATAAGGCAGTTGACCCAGTCTTGCCTTCAAAGTGTTCATCTTCGAATGATGTCGTCATGGAAGAGAAAGAGAACGAAATTGTTCAAATTCTTTTCATCAACACAGACTTCGATGAACTTGGGGGAAATCCTCTCATTCCTTTATCATAGGAAGGAATTTCATCAGAGTCATATATGTTCGTCTATTCGGTCCCACCACCAAGCAACCTAGTCGTTTCCTTTGACTGGAATCTACTAGGCAGACCCCGTTTACTAGCCAGTATACCATTCAGAATCATTGTACAAGCTTACAGAATGGTCATGGTTGGTACCATCATTGATGAAGGGACTTTTGTGAGTATCCTTTCCTCAACTGCTTGTAAAGCGCTTGGTTCGCCATCTCTTTTGCCTCAAATGAGAAATCTGGCAGGCTTCGACAAAGGAACCAGACTACCTTTAGGGATCCTTCCAAATGTGCCCATTACTTTGAGAAGGAAAACCGTTCACATGAATGTGATGGTTCTTCAAGGACCCTTGGATTATAATCTACTCCTTGGATGCGACTATATTTATTGCATGGGAGCCATTTTCTCCTCACTCTTTAGAGTAATGTGTTTTTAGCATGAAGGCAGAATGGTCAAGCTCGTGGACCAAATGTCATTCCCTGATTCACACATCGCAAATAGTCAAATGCCATCCCTAAATGGTCTTTTCACGCAAGAAATGTCTCATCGTTCTCCAGTCCGTCCACCTGATGAGCACGAGTGATTCAGGAAGATGTGACTGAAACCTAGGGGGCATGCACCCTGGTCTGTTTCGGCAGGAAAATCTTGGGTATAGAGTGGATTTCCACGAGGGATATATGAATATTCTGACGAACCCATCCTCACAGGAAAATGGGATCAGGTTGGAATAAGATACCTTCTTTAAAGTTATGTGAGTGGAATGCGTCTGCACCATTCACCTTTGTCTGTTTCGATAGACATTGCCGAGGAACCATTTTATCTGCTACACGGATAGAACTTTCTTGGTAACCTGGAAATTTTTCGCTATACTTGGGGGCATGCAAACCTTTCCGCATGAAAGTGAAGAGCGGCTATTTATTTTTTAAATTTGTAGGACCTCTGACCTTTTAAACCCGTAAGGCTAGTCGTTTCCTAACTTGCATAAAGAAAGGATCCATGGCAAAGCTTGAGAGATGTAAGCCACTTCAAAATAGAATCTCGAATGAGACATTTCTTATCATACGATTGGTGAGCAATGTTGTCGCAGAGTTCAAGCTCGTTAAAAAATAAACCCTCCACGTGAATTTTTAGCGCATAGTTCAAGCTCGTTAAAAAATAAACATAAGTCATAAGCAAATGTTTCCCCTAGTGTTTAAGCTCGTTAAAAAATGAACCGGTAAATAACCATTGTGAATGCCTTATCGCCAGATTTTGAGCCTTGGTCGTGTTCTCACCATCACCTCCACTCTGTTTTTAGCTGATCATTCACCCCCCATATGATTGTTTACCCCTTCGAGGAACATCTGCGAAGAGTGATTCTGTTAGCCATCCTTGTGACACTGCCATGATTAGAAAATTCCAAATCTTACCTGGAATCAGCTGCTACCCGAAACCATCACTCATTCCTCGAAAACGAGTCTTCTTTAAGCTCTTTTCACCTGACTCGTAAAATATGAAAATATTGCCGAGCAATTGGCCTCTCCGGCTCGTTAAAGGCATCAGAAGTGTTATCCCTCCTCTAGATTTTAATATTTTTGGACCTGAGGGATTATTACACAAAAAGATCGAGCACTTGTCTTGTTCGGCTCGTTAAAACTATTGAAAGTTCATCCCTTTTGTATTATTTTACGCTTTTTCGGACTTAAGGAATTATATGACGAAAAAAAATCATTGGAGTCTCCTTTTTGTTTCTTTCAGACTCTCTAAAATTGAAAGGGACCGAGTTATCTTTGTCGTTAAACTCGTTAAAACCTAATAGCGACAAACTCATCTAAATGGACGAGAACGAGTTTCACTGGCGCTAGACTCGCTAAAATATAGCGACAGGTTCGCCTGAAGGGTGGATTATAGAACAAGCATATGTTATACTCCTCAAGCTTGACAAAAATAAAGAGGTACTGGTCAGCAATGACTGGGGAAAATAGGGAAGAAAACTTGAAGAAACTTTATTGGTAGCAAGTCGCTCTTGAACATGACACTTTCCTTCATCCATGCCGGGTTGGGTTGTTCCGTTCACTATTCATCACCATTGGTCCATCACACCATCCATCTTTGGGGTTAATGCTACCAATCCATCGTCAGTGTTGCCAATATGTTCAAGAGAATTCATTCAGACAATTCACCTGTGTCTCACCCACTGCAATACATTCATGCTTTATTCCTTCATGACCGCCACCCTGAACCCTGTATCGTCAGTTTGTTTTCACCTCCAAAATAATTTGCTTCGTTCCGTGTCGTTGATGTGGGATTCATTAAGGCCCTCCTGCGATGGGTCTCTTCTTGTCGACATCAGCTCATTATCCAATAAGTCGACTTAGGAACAACCCTTTTAGTAATTTGAAGCTTGCATGCCTCAATGGCAAGTTTCTCACTTTCGGTGACAGGTTTACATCAATGGCCTTCGACCGAGAGATTTTACGTGGTGTTCGACGCCAAGTCCCATTTCACACCACGTGAATTGTACTGTAGTACCTTGAGGTTGATTTTCAGTATTGGTGATTCCTCTCGCACCTGTTAACAGCTTACATCATTGGCGTGTAATCAGGCGATGTCTTTCCATGTTCGACTCTAGAACATTTTTCACATGGATCGACTTGTACTCCGAGTGAAGATTGAACGAGTTTTGAAGACCCCGGATCTAGTTTCATCCATTCGGGCTGCAATATATTTAGGAATATAAAAAAATCAAGTGTACATCATTGCTGAACAGATGATCATCCTAATCAAAGGATGATGTGTCCATATCATCAGTCTGTCACACAGACGATTGTCTGTCCTATGTACATGAAAATTAATTTATAAATCTGAGCATGGGAATGTCCGCCTCAGCTAGATCATGAAAAAATGTTGTCAAAATAATGTATTGTATTGTATCTTATTACAGGTCGCCTCCTAGCTCAGAAAAACTTCGGATCCTCATAGTAAAGCATTTCACCCGACATCAGAAAGATTAACGACCTCATGCTTTAGGGTATAGAAATTTTGAATAATTTAACACATATTCAATGGAGATTGTCCTGATCATGTACTATTGCGGAAAACATACACAATACATAAGCTCCTCTACGTTGATCATCTATATAGCAGCATCAATAACAATAAAACATCAAGAGCATTCACACATTAACACAGTATGTATCCCGGGGAAAGCATCTAGCTAAAAACCCCAACTATCTGTATATTAATGATTGAGTCATGTAACATTACACAGCATAATACTTCTCACAAGTATCTCCACCTCTGTTACACACAATACAGCTTAGATCTGATCTCCAAATCTCTTTCGTTGCTTGCCTGCCTCCACTGTGCAATCCTGCATGAGAATACTGATAAATTGAATGAAGCAAACTTGTATTTCCTTGGCTGAACCACGCAATCCTCATTGGCATTACTCAATCCCTCTGATTGTGCAAATCATCATGCACATTTATAGTCACAACTGATAGCAATATGATCCTCTAACACCTGTCCCTGCTGAACTGAACATGCAACTGAGTTAACTGATGTATTCTATAGTTGCATTATGATTTAATAACTTGTGAATTAATTAATAACTAATT
>APFE030816527.1:0-17700 GCA_000404065.3 Pinus taeda
GTGGCTTCATGCATTTATCATCATGGAAGACTTGTGATTTAGATGTATAAACATATTTGGGTATTTGGAGGATTTTATCCTATTATGATCAATATTGGAGTTTTTATCCCTACTCATATTTCTATAGATGGCGTATACTTCTAATTTTTGCATATTTGGATCATAGAATTTGATATTAGAGTATATAAATCTAGGATTTTTTCTGATCAAAATAAGTCATTGTGGCATTTTCACTATAATTTTTTTATGGGGTTTCAGATAGTGAAACTTGGAAAATATTGAGGATACATATCAACAAACATATTCTTCAAATTTAAGATTTTATCTCACTATATTTTGAAATAAATTCTCTAAGGAAGTTAGGGTTAATGAATGCTCCCAAAACAAGTTTTAAAGAAGCTAGTTTGGAATATTTGCTATAATTTATTTTTTGGGAGGCCTCAAATAATAAAAATTGGACCACATTGAGGAGAAAGATTGGTTAACATTTCGTTGAAATTTCAAATCTTAGTTAGTCACATTTTTAAAGATATGATCTAAGAAAATTAGGGTTTCTCAATGCTCCCAAAATCAGTTTCAAATGGGTTAGTTTGGAATTTTCTCTACATTTTTTTTGTGAGGTTTTAGATGGTGAAACTTAGATCATATTAAGGATCAATCTTGGGGAACATATTTTTTATATTCCATATCCCGTTTCACTTCGGAGATATGCTCTAAGGAAGTTGGTATTCTTGAATGTTCCTTAAATTATTTCAAGCATATTTTTTTGCTATAGTTTCTAAGGTGATCTAAGGAAAATAGGGTTCTTGAATTCTCTTGAAATTGATTTCAAATAGGTTAGTTTGAAATTTTTTCTATAAACTTTTTTTGAGAGGTTTCAAATAGTTAAGCTTGGACCATATTAATGAGAAATCTTGAGGAACATCTAGTTCATACATGCTTTAGGGGTCATCTGTTACACAATAATTTGTCACTGTCCTCATCTCAATCCCTCTGCTGTGTCATGTATCAAATAAACATGTCCATGTCTTCCCACTTATGCAAGAAGATTAAGCAAGTGCTCTCTAATGCTGAAGATTGACCCTGTTTGCCTAAGTTTCAACATCGTTGCTAGTAAACCCTTAACATCTGCGACGATTCCTTGTCATGAACTGTATCGTTGCGACGTCATCGCAGGTGTGCACCTGTTTCCTGTGACAGTTGAATTTTAGGGCTCAGTGCGAGTCTTCCAGATTCTTGTTGCTACAATTGGTCCAAACGCATTTCTCCCTTGCGATGTCATCGCTAAGCCCTAATTCATGACCTGCGATGACCCAGATTTAGCAAATTTGTTCAAATAGTCGGCCTTCTGGGTGTTTCTAGAGCAGGTTGTTTGGTCAGATTAGGCCGCTTTTCCTCCTCTGGGATGTTTGTTCCGTCTCTTGTGCAACCTACCTTGAGGATAAGCTCCCTCTCCCTCATTTCATGAAGACTCCTTCTCCTATAAAATCACTCACCATTGCTATGATCTGCTAGTTCTTTAGTTGGGAGCTGCTAGTTATTTTGAGTTTTGTTTGAAACTAAGTAGATAGCTTTGGTGTGAGTGTGGCAAGTGTGGGATTGCTAATAGTTTGGTAAGAGGTTGTGGAATGCCTTAACCTTGCATTAGAGATTGTGAGTGAAAGAGATATATCATCTATTTGGGAGACCCATTCTTGAGAGTGAATTCTTGAAGAAACATACTGGCTGGACCCTTTGAGAAGGCTTGCAACGTCAAGACTTGGTTGTAATCTTTGCTTTTGATTAATTTTAGTGCAATCAATGATGATTTCCTATATCTTGTCTACAATTTACTTGATAGCTTATGATTTCTTGACTTTATAAGTAAATAGATCATTGTTGTTCTCGATTACGTGCTCTGTTGTTTTCCTGTGGTGTTTCAAGTTGATTGCTCACTGAGGAGAAAGAAACGGAAGCTGGAGCAGTGCAACAGAAACTTCATCAAACACCGGTTTGAGGTAGGTCTCCAACGATGACTATTTAAGGGAATCGATTGTTGTTTTGTCTTTGCTGTGACTAGACCCACTCTAGGGCTAGAGGGGTTGCCTCTGTCTGCAGAGGGAACACTTTCGTTTATCACATGGACAAATCTTTATTCCTTTGTGATTGTTTTGGCAACCTAATTGATTTAACAAATAAGCGTTATGTGAACACTTTTGTTTTATGTTTGTTTCCTTCCAGGTGTATTTTTTTTTGTATTTGTTGTGTTATGATTAGATTAGAAGGTACATGTATAAATGATTTTCCGTATTTTTTGTGTTATAATTCTACTAGATGGTACAACTCTTATTGAATTCTAATATGAAACACAACTGATGGAATTATTTATAACTTACAGTGAGCCATATTAGTCTCTAGTCCAGTCAGGTAAATCCCAACAACCATGAAAGAATTTTAAAATCTTAAAATATGATTGGAGGAGCGAGGTAGGCTTGGGACTAAGTCCACCCTACTTCCCCATACTAGAAAAATAAATAAATAAAATTGTAAATATATGATTGGAATAAATATGAACTGCAAGGTTTAATTCATTATTGTATTGTGTAAAAGAACAAGAATACAATTGTTATAACCAGTATGTATAGATAAGATAAAATACTAAATTTTAAATTCACACTATCAAAAAAATGCCTAGGACCGATATAAAACAAAATTACTTCTAAACTGACTTTTGACGCAAGAGATTTACATACAAAAGGTAGATTTATCTCGGTCGAGTCCAACCCATTTCAGTATAACATTATGTAATATAGATGTAACAACCATTGGTTGATTTTCCATGTAAATAAAATAAAACCAAGGACATGGGACACATATTCCAAGCTAAATGTTGGGAAAAACATAGTGATGGGGATCACTTGTGATTAATTAATGGCTATGGAAATTGAAGAAGGCATTGGAAAACGACAAGTGGCATTAATTGACATTTATTTATGAAAATAAAGGAAAATAGGAGCAAAGGGAGATGAAAGGTCACAAATTTAGGGAAAATAAAGAAAATAAAGGCCTTAATGATAAAACAGCTTATGAGGATCAATTCACAACTTTAAGTTAGTATTTTGTTGGAGATCTCTTATACTGTCTCATTCTCTCATACTCTTGCGCACTTAGAGTATTCTTGGAGCATTCTTGGAGCATTCTTGGAGCTCTTGACATACTTTAGCTTTGGAGAAAGAAGGCACAGTAAAGCAGGAAGGCACAAGGGAACATGTGGATCAAGAACTACAACTGGATTGCCTTGCAGGTAATAGGTTGCCTGTGTGATTTCCTTGTTTATTTATGGATGCATGGTATATGCATGTGATTATCTGGTTATGTTTGTCATTAAAACGGAGGATTTCCCAGATTGACACTGGTTTTAGTCTTGCCTTGCCATTTCTTGGAGAACCATGGTGTTGTGGATTTTTCCACTTGATTGTTTTTTGGTTGGTGCTCATAATTCCTTATGGTTGTGGGTTGCAAAAATGCTCTGGAATCCCTATAAAAACTTGGGTTGAGTTACTATTCGTAGAGCCTAGGTTGGGACAAATGCTCTAGAGAACTTAGTGGGTTGAATTACTAGTCCCTGGAGCCAGTTTGGATAAATTCAAGCCCTAGAAGGTTGTGGGTTGAGTCACTAGTTCTTGGAGCCCTAGACAACTTGGGTAGAGACCAATCTAGTTGGTCTTAGTGATGTTTGACTCTGAGGTGGAATCACTGGTTGAGGGTTGAGGAAGTTTTGCCTCTGGAAGCCCTAGTTTGGTTTGGTTTGGTTTATTCCATGAGATCCCACATTCATGTTGGTCAAAATTCCATGTAATAAAGTTAATAAAGATAAAATAATAACCAAGGTCATGGGACACATATTCTAGGTTTAATTTTTGGCAAAACATCCTAGTGTGGGTGTTCGTTTGGTTTATTATGGCTAAGGAATTTGGCAAAGGTAGTGGAAAATGATTTGGAAAGACAAATTGACATTAATTGGCATTTTATTTATGAAAATAATGGAAATTAAGAGAAAAGTAAGGTGAAAGTTCACAGGTTGCATGTAAGGAGGAAAATGAAGGAACATAATGGAAAATGAAGAAAATAAAGGCCTCATTAATAAAATTCTTCCGAGGATCAACTCATAACCTTTTGTTAGTTCATTTTTGGAGCTCTCTTTATTATCTCTACTCTCTCATACTCTTGGACACTTATAGTATTCTTGGAGCATTGAAAGAAGGCAAAGGAAGGACATGAAAGCAAGAGGAAGCAAGTATCAAGCAAGGAAGAGCGAGAATCAAGTGGCTGTAGTGGAATTACTCTCAGGTATCGAGTTGCATCTATGATTTCATTGTTAGTTTTTGTATGCATGGTACATGCATGTGTGTTTTTGGTTCTCTTGTTTTCATTGGCATAGGTCTTTCCAGGTGCAACAATGGTTTTGAACCTTGCCTTTCCATTTCTGGATACCCATGGTGTGATGGGGTTCTCTTGTTTTGGTTGATTTGGGTTGTCGGATGGATTCAAAATTGAGTGGGGTGGTCTTAGAATTAATCACAAGGCTTAGAAATCCCATGGTGGGATATACGGTAAAGAGTAATTGTGTATGCCTTCAATAGGCCAAGGGATACTTGACCCGTGAATTGCAGGATATATGGTAAATCCTAGAGGGTGGAGCCTAATTGGGCCCAGGAATACTCGACCGATGAATGGTGGGATACATGGTAAAACCCAGAGGGTGGAGCCTCGTTGGGCCTAGGAATCCTCGACCGGTGAATGGCAGGATATACAATAAATCTTGGAGGTGGAGATAGACAAATTCCTCACGGTTTAGGTGGAGAGATTTGGAGACATCCATGCTTGTTTAGGGCCTAGTGATTCAGTGGGATTGTGGAAAATATTGATTGTATTGATGAGGGTTTTGAGCCTAGGAATCCATTGGTGGATATACGGTAAATCCCGAGGAATCCTTGATTGGTTCTATTTTGAGTCCCACATTCATGTTTGGAATATGGCATAGAGGTGATTGGATGAAAGAAAGATTTGGATCAACCCAATATATGGTTGGAAGGTACATGAAAGTCCCTGGCTTGGTTGGATTTTGCATATGTTAATAAAATCTCTTTTCCTTTTGTGTTCTATGTGTAAATATACTTGTTAATATGTGGTTTTAATGGTTGTTCTATCATTTCTATTCTGCTGGTTATAGACATGGTTTTATGTCATATCTTAGTCATGGCTTTCATCATGTTTTGATTAGTAAATGAATGAATAATGAATGTATGACCTAATAGATGATAATGCAACTATTGTGATAACACATCTATTATTCTTGACAATTATTAGGTAAGTATGAGACCCCTATGCTCAAATATGTGGTTATGACCTGTAGATTTCATGTTTGTGATATGTTTGATGAAATGCCTATCATGTCTAGTAGAAGTTAGGTCAATTCCTTGTACCAATGTTTGTATTACTAGCTTTAATTAATTGTTACTTATCATTTATGAAAGTTTCATGAAGTTTTGGGCATAGGCCTAAGACCTAGCTCTAAAAAGGTAACATAGAATCCGGGATCGCTGGCTCAAAAATTCCTAAAGAATGCCATATTCACATGCATGCCTTGCTGTGGGAGCGACTGGAGGGTCGCAATCACATGCATGGCTTGTCATGGGAGAAATTGGGGGTCTAGCTCAACAAATTGACAAGTTGTCTTAGGGGTTGGGCACCTGGAAGGGTTGGTTGTCTCCAGAAGGTTTTGTAACTCTTGAGAAATGTCAGTTTGGTTTTATTTTGTCGGTTCCACTTCCTTAACTGTACATGGAGAGTTGAATCACATCATACTAACTCTTCGTCACATGTTTACTCTAGTGGTCTGGTTAGCTTGGGTAAATGTGGGAGGAGGGTGTTACAGAGTGGTATCAGAGGATGGTTCACCCCTTGGACTAGATGGGTGGAATGTGTTGGTCATGCATACATTTCAGTTGCATATGTGTTCATTATGTTTGTGGTTTATGTGCATGTTGTTATGCAGGGTGGTGATCATTATTGCAGTTGTGTCACCATGTGAAATTAGATGGTGTTGTTGTTGGATGTATTTATTGTGAGTACATGTCAGTTACGCACTTGTTATGCACGTCAATGTCTATATGTCATTATGTATACATTGACATGGTTATAGTTGTCATGGTATGTGGTTAGTATAGTCATGCATGATAACTGACTGATGTTTGAGATGATGTTCATATAATGCTAAGATTATGTTTATACATGTATTTTGCTAATCTGGTTGATATTGCAGATGAGATATCCTCCCCTGGACTATTTTGAGGTATGTTAATTATGTTATGTTTAGGTTTTAGCTGACATGGTATACTTTCAAGAAGAAGATCAAATATGACTAGAAATATGGTAGACTACAGTTCATGAGATTGTCCCTATAGATTAAATGAGAAACATGTTGATAGGTACTCTCCTGACATAATAAACACATTGAGAAGTTTGAAGGCATAAATAATAAGTTTCAAAGTAGACAATGACAAAATAATTCAGGCATATGAGAAACAAGCAGAGGTTAATTAAGTAATCCTTCAAAGTTTGTCAGAGTTGCAGAGACAAGGACCACTTAGGATTAACCATGGGCAGGAGGATAAGACTAATGGGGAATATGACAGTAGATCTCATGGTGGGTACAGGTCGAATAGGGATGACACGATCAGAGATGGAAGGTTCTTGGATACACCAGATAGGAGAGGTGATGGAAACATGTTCTGTTCTAGTTCTGGTTCTGAAAGATACCATGTTCATCATCGTTATCCTTATAGGAGTGACATGGGATGTTTTCCATATGAGTTTGAGAAAGTAAAACCACCTACCTTTGATGGGGATTTGAAGAAACCAAAGGGTGCAAAGGCATGGCTATTTGGGATGAAGAATTTTTTTGAGCTGCATGATTACACAGAGAACATGAAGGCCAGAATAGATATCTTCAACCTCAAAGGGGAAAAAACATCTGGTGGGAAGATGTGAGGCGGGTTAGAGACATCAGGAAATGTGATTTGAGTTAGCATGATTTCAAGATACTTTTCAAGAAGAAATATTTGTCAGATAGGTACTATGACAACAAACCTAAAAAATTCTATGAGCTAAAGATGGGATCGATGAAGGATGAGGAGTATATGACCAAGTTCTTGGAGTTGTTGAGTTATATACCATATCTTAAGGATGAGAAAGCTAAAGTTTGGAGATTTGTTAATGGATTTCCATTAGCATTTAGAGATCATCTTGATTATCATGAGCCTCAGTCACTTGAAGAAGTCATTGGGAAATTGAAGCACTGTTATGAGCAATCAAAGCGTAAGACAAAATATCAACAAGGTTGGAAAAGGAGAGATAAAGATAGAGGTAAATGGAAGCTGAAGCGAATAAGACATGCAGTGTTGGATATGTGGCAAGGAGCATCTCAAGAGGGATTTTCCGCAAAATCAGGGTGGTAGATCTTAGATCTATAGGGCACATGATGCACAAAAAGTTGAAGATGTTGGGCAGATCATTACACGGATTTATGCAGCGTTGGATAACGGGCAGGAAGATCACCATGCATTTATTATTGAGATGGATGGTAAGCTTTGTGATCAATTTGTTTCTATTTTTATTGACCCTAGATCTAATTATCATTATGTAAGTCCTCACCTAGTGGATTAGTGTGGTTTTAATAAATAAGTGCATGAAAATTTTTGGTTAGTGCAGTTGGCTACAAGTACAAAGAAGAGAGTTAATTATTAGGTAAGAGCCTATGCATTCGAGTTGAATGGTATGCCTACCTCAACAAATTTGAATGCACTGCCATTGGGATCATATAGTATGATTTTGGGTATGGACTGGTTGTATCTTCATAGGACTAAGGTGGGTTGCTATGAAAAAGCTATTGAATGCTTCGATGACGATGGGGAACAAAGAATCTTGCAGGGTAAGCAGAAAGCTACATCAGTTAGAATGGTGACAACTATGCAGACAAATTGTAGTCACAGAAAAGGGTGTGTGTTTTTTGTAGTGAAAATTTATCATCATAAAGGTAAGGATGTTGAGGATGCAGAAGTTATGAAGAGGTACCCGATATTGCTGTAGTTTCAGGATGTGTTTCTAGTATAGATTTAAGAGTTTCCACCTCAAAGAGAAGTGGACTTTTCTATTGGGTTGGTACCAACGAAAACACCAACATCAAAGGAACAATACAAGATGTGTACACTAGAGTTATTAGAGCTGAAGTTACAGTTGAAGGAAATGCTTAACAAGGGATACATCAGGCCAAGCGTATCACCTTGGGGTGCACCAGTGTTGTTTTTGATGAAGAAGGATGGTACTCTCAAGTTATGCATTGATTACAGGCAGTTCAACAAGGTGACCATTAAGAACATGTATTTGTTGCCAAGGATTGGTGACTTGCTCGACCAATTGAAGGGAGCAACAATGTTCTCGAAGTTGACTTGAGATCCAGATATCATCAGGTATGCATTAAAGAAGAGGACATCTATAAGAATGCATTTCGGACCAAGTATGGGCATTATGAGTATGTTTTAGTTCCATTTGGTTTGACTAATCCTCCAACTACTTTTAAGTGCTTGATGAATAGTGTGTTGCGTCCTTATCTGAACAAGTTTGTCATTGTATTCATTGATGATATATTGATATATTCTAAGAATGAGGAAGAACATGCTGAACACTTAACAACAATGTTGAGATTGCTAAGGGAGCATCAATTGTATGCTAGGCTCACTAAATGTTGTTTCTTTCAAATAAAGGTACATTACTTGGGACATGTTGTTTCCAAGGAAGGTATAATAGTATATCCAGAGAATATAAGAGCTATCATGGAGTGGGCAGTTCCTTGAAATGTGGATGAGGTAAGATCATTTATGGGACTAGAAAGTTATTATAGGAGGTTCATCGGGAACTTCTCTCAGATTGCATATCCTATTATGTCACTACAAAGGCAAGGTAAGAAATTTGAATGGACATGGGAATGTGAAATAAGTTTTGAGCAATTGAAGTAATTGTTGACAAACGCTCTAGTCCTAAAGATTGTAGATCCAGATAAAGAGTTTGTGGTGCGTACAGATACTTGTAAGAGAGGACTTGGTGGAGTCTTAATGCAGGAAGGACATGTAGTGTGCTATTAGTCACAAAATCTGAATGAGAACAAGAAGAATTATCCAACACATGATCTTGAGTTGGCAGTGATTATCCATGCCTTGAAGATGTGGAGGCACTATCTTCTTGATAGGAGTTTTGTATTGATGAGTGATCATAGTGGATTGAGGTATCTATTTGACCAACCGAATCTAAATTCCAGACAAGCTATATGGTTGGCCACGATTAGTGAGTTTCAATTTGAGATATAGTACATTAAGGGAAAGGAAAATAGGGTTGAAGATGCTCTTAGCAGGAGAGTGCATGCGAATTATATAACAAATATGAGCTCTTATGGGACAAATTTACAGGATCATATTTTATAGGGAGGACAACATGATGATAGGTACATGGAGCTTAGGCAAAAGTTACAACAAGGTATAGGTAATTAGGATGTGGACTATCATCTCATAGTGGATGGTTTGGTTAGATTTAGGGACATGATCTATGTGTCGAATGATAGAGAGCTCAAGAATACCATCCTGCGAGAATTCCATGCAAAACCATATTCAGGGAACCCAAGGTATCAAAAGACGTTGAAAATGCTGAAGAAGTTCTATTATTGGCTGAATTTGAAGAAGGAAGTGGTAGAGTTTGTGTCTAGATGCTTGGATTATCAACTGGTAAAACAAAAATGTAAGCACCCAGGTGGATTACTACAACTGATTCCGATTCTAGAGTGGAAATGGGAGGTAATTTCCATGGATTTCATCACAAGTTTGCTGAGGACATCTAGACAACATGATTCCATCATGGTTGTGGTGGAAATGATGAAAAATGTAGCGCACTTCATTTTGGTGAAGTCTACATATTCAGATAGTGATGTAGCATAGGTCTTCATCAAAGATGTGGTGAGGCTGCATGGTGTTCCAAGGAAGCTTGTGTCAGACACGGATGTTAAGTTCACCTTTAGATTATGGAAGGATTTGTTTGCATGTTTGGGCATGTAGTTGGCCTTCAACACAACTTATAATCCACAAACAGAGAGGGACAACAAGATATTGGAGGACATGTTGAGGATGTGTGTGATGCATCAGTAGATGAGATGGGAGGAATGCCTTCCATTGGTTGAGTTTGCTTACAAAAATGGGTATCAGGAGTCATTGAGGATGAATCCATTTGAGGCACTGTATAGGTAGAATTGTAATACTCCCATCAGTTGGAGTGATCCAATTAGCAGGATGTTGATAGGACCAGGCATGTTGGTAGGGATGGAACATGAAAAACAGGTAATTAAGAAGAATTTGAAGGCAACATAAGACAAACAGAAAAGTTATTCAGATCAGAAGGCATTTCAAGTTGAAGAACAAGTGTACTTGCGCATCAAGCCTAAGAAGAGATCCTTGAAGATTGAATCATGTGCCAAGTTGAAACCTTAGTTTTGTGGACCTTTTAAGATTCTTGAAAGGATTGGACCAGTAGCCTATCGACTTGCACTGCCTCCGATAGTGAAATTCCATGATGTTTTTGACATGTCATTGCTTAAGAAGTATGTTAAAGATGTTGATCATGTGATTGACTGGTTTTTATTGCAGGTGGAGCCAGATGGAGAATTCTAATTGGAACCTCAGTGTATTTTGTTGAGAAATATGTTCATGCTCCCTAACCGAGAAATCGAGTAGGTTAAAGTGTAGTGGAAGCATTTTAGGCCCAATGAAGCTACACAAGAGATGGAAAATAAGATGCGGGATATGTATCCTTCTCTATTCGCTGGTTGAGTAGATGTATTTTGGTATATGTTTTGATGTTGTGTTTTCTACATGTCTATCTATATGCATTTGTATGTAAATACCACATTGAGTTGTGTTATAAAGCTCCAATAAGCATTATGGTGTTCATGATATGTTGGTTTTGTGTTCAAAAATATGATATAATGTAAATGCTACATCGAGATGTGTTATACAGCTCCATGGGAAATATATGTTTTGCTGGTTTATAAGTGCCATTGAACATTGGGGATGGTGTTCCCCCAAGGGGGAGGTTTCTGTAACAACCCTCATCAAAATTCCATGTAATAAAGTTAATAAAGGAAAAATAATAACCAAGGTTGTGAGACATATATTCCAAGATGAATGTTGGGCAAAAAATCCTAGTGTGGGTGTTCATTTTGTTTATTATGGCTAAGGAAATTGGCAAAGGCAGTGACAAAGACTTTGGAAAGACAAAGTGGCATTAATTGGCATATTATTTATGAAAATAATGGAAATTAGGAGAAAAGGAAGGTGAAAGGTCACAAGTTGCATGCGAGGAGGAAAATGAAGGAAAATAATGGAAAATGAAGAAAATGTAGGCCTCATTAATAAGAAGGATTTTGAGGAATGGTTCACAACCTTTTGTCAGTTTAGTTTTAGAGCTCTTTGTATTCTCTCTACTCTCTCATACTCTTGGAAACTTAGAGTAATCTTGGATCACTCTAGCATTGGAGGAAAGAAGGCAAAGGATGGACAAGAAAGTAAGAAGAAGCAAGGATCAAGTAAGGAAGAGTGGGAATCAAGCGGTACAGTGGAATTACTTGCGGCTATAGTGTTTCATGTATGATTTCGTTGCTAGTTTTAGTATGCATGGTATATTCACATGTGTTTTTGGTTCTCTTGCTGTCATTGGCACGAGTCTTTCCATGTGTGACAATGGTTTTCAACCTTGCCTTTCCATTTGGAGATAACCATGGTGTGATGGGGTTCTCTTGTTTTGGTTGAGCTAGATTGCCGGATGGATTTGAAACTGAGTGGGGTAGTCTCAAGATTAGTCATAAGGCCTAGAAATTCCATGGTGGGATATACAGTAAAGACTGATTTTGTGTGCCCTCGATAGGCCTAGGAATCCTTGACGAGTAAATGGAGGGATATATAGTAAAGCCTAGAGGGTGGAGCCTCGTTGGGCCTAGGAACCCTTAACTGATGAATTGAGGGATGCATGGTAAAGCCCAGAGGGTGGAGCCCCATTAGGCCTAGGAATCCTCAACCGGTGAATGGTGGGATATACAGTAAAGCCTAGAGGTGGAGACAAACAAACTCCTCACGGATTAGATGGAGAGATCCAAAAGCATCTACGCTTGTTTAGGGCCTAGTCATCTGATGGGATTGTAGTAAAGCCTAGTTGTATTAATGAGGGTTTCGGGCCTAAGAATCCCTTGGGGGATATATGGTAAAGCCCAAGGAAGCCTTGATTGGTTTTGTTGTGAGTCCCACATTCATGCTTGGAATATGGCACACGGGTGATTGGCTGAAAGAAAGATTTGGTTCAACCCAATCTATGGTTTGGTGGTACGTGGAAGTCCTTGGATTGGTTGGCTTTTGTATATGTTAATAAGATCTATTTTTCTCTTGTGTTCTATGTGTAAATATAATTGGTAATATGTGGTTTTATGGTTGTTCTATCATTTCTATTCTGTTGGTTATATGTTGGTTATAGGCATGGTTTTATTACAGATATTAGTAATGGATTTCATCATGTTTTGATTAGTAAATGAATGAATAATTAATGTATAACATAATATATGGTAATGCAATTATTGTGATAAGAGATCGATTCTTCTTGATGATTCTCAGATAAGTATGAGACCCCTCTAAGATTTGTGGTTATGACCTATATATTTAATGTTTGTGATATGTTTGAAAAAATAACTGTCATGACTAGTAGGATTCAAGTCAAGTCATTATACCAATGTTTGCATTGTTATTGATCATTTTTGGAAGTTTCATGAAGTTTTGGGTAGAGGCCTGAGACCTAGCCCTGAAAAAGTGGCACATAATCTGGGGTCGCTTGCTCAGAATTGCCTAAAGAAGGCCACATTCACATGCATGCCCTACTGTGGGAGTGATTGGAGGGTCTCATTTGCATGCATGTCTTGTCATGGGATAGAATGGGGTCTATCTCAACAAATTTATAATTTTTCTCTTGGGTTGTGCACCTGGAAAAGTTGGTTGTCTCATGAAGGTTCTATAGCTCTCGAGAAAGGCCATATTGGTTTTCTTTTGTCGGTTCCACTTCCTTAACTCTACATGAGGAGTTGAATCACATCATAGTAACTCTTCATCACATGTTTATCCCAGTGGACCGATTAGCTTGGGTAAATATGGGAGGACGGTGTTACATCATGCTTGGACTATGGCGCAGAGTGATTGGCTAAAAGAGAGATTTGGTTTAGCCGAATCTATGGTTAGGTGGTACGTGTAAGTCCCTAACTTGGTTGGTATTTTTAAATTTTAATAAGAGTTATTATTCTATTGTGATTCATGTATATTTGTAGCGATTATGTTGGTGATATTATGGCCGAGTTTCCATGGTTTATATGTTAGTTATTTTTTGGTTATATGTTGTTTATATGATGTGTATCTTCTATGGCTCTTGTCATGAATTGTTTAAATATTGATTAGTTAATGAATGTATGAACTAATAAGTGTTGTTTTAGCTTTGTGGAGAGGGTATAGGGCCTTCTCAGTGATTCTCAAATGAATCTCATACCTTTATGATCAGATATGCATTCATGACCTATAGCTTACTTGTTTTCCATGTGTTTGAGGAAATGTATGTTATCTTTTAGGTAGTATAAGTCAAGTTTACGATTCAAGTTTATATTTTTAGGCTTGTTGACATGTCATTAATGATTCTAAGAAGTCTTAGGAAGTTCTAGGGAGTGGTCTAAAGGCTGAACCAAAATTTAGGCTCAAACCTTGGGACCACACCCTTTGAATTGGTCAATTTGTGTCATAACCACACCCAAGCAGGCTTGTGAGCGTGGTTAGAGGCCCTCAACTGCATGGAGGCCTTGTCATGCATGTGGTTGGGGGTTATGTTGTGTGAAAAGGAGCCCCAACGCAAGTGTTTTCAGCTGGGGTGGTTCTTTGGCCCCTAAGTGTCCTTGTAGCGCTAATGAATTTTGTGAGTTGTTAGTTGGTAGTTAGTTTTATACCCCACTTCCTTAACTTGAGCTAGGAGGTTGGTTCATGTAATAGTAACTATCATCTCATGTTTACCCTAGCAGCCCAATGAATCTGGGTAAATGTGGGAGGGGTGGTTACAGATTGGTATCAGTGCTCTCAAGTTCAAGCATTTGGAATGGATGGGAAGATTGTGTTGTTGTGCATGCATGTTAGTTGTCTATGTGTTCATTATGCATGCATTGTGATTATCATTATTGTAGTTGTGTCATCATGTAGAGGTTTATGATTTCAATGTTGAGATGGTTGATATGTTGATTTCATTATATATACATATGTTGTGCTAATCCAGATTATCTGTGTAGATGAGATAACATACCCTAAGCTTCACTGAGGCATGTTGGATTATGTTTAGATTTGGCTATCTGACATAGTATGCTTGTAGGAAATAAAATATCAAGATGAAAATCAAAATGGTGGACTACAGTTCACGTGATTCTCCCTACAGATTAGATGAACAACATGGTGATGAGTACTCCCCAGACATAGCAGATACATTGAGAAGTTTAAAGGCATATATTAGAAGTTGCAAGGTAGATAATGACAAGATCATTAAGTCACAGGAAAGACTTGCCAAGGCACAGGGAAATCAAGCGGAAGTTAATGCAATCATCTTTCATATTCTACCGGATTTGTAGAGATAGGGACCACTTAGGATCAGTCACAAACAAGAGGAAAGTACCAATGGGGCATATGGTAGTAGGTCTAAATTAGGATACAAGTTTGACAAGGATGACGAAGTCAGAGATGGTAGGTTCTTGAATACACTTGACCAGAGGGGTGATGATTGCGGGTTCTATTCTAGTTATGGTTCAGGGAGACATCATCGTCATCACCATCACCATCTGTATAGGAGGAGTGAGAAGAAGTACTTTCCATAGGAGTTAAAGAAAGCAAAGCATCTTACATTTGATGGAGAAATGAAGAATCTACAAGATGCAAAAGCTTGGTTGCTTAAGATGAATATGTTTTTCAGATTGCATGATTATTTAGAAAATATGAAATCTAGGATAGCTAATTTAAGTCTTAAAGTTAAGGCAAACATTTGGTGGGAATATGTAAAGAATGTCAAAGGAATTCAAGAAGAGGATTTGACTTAGAGTGAGTTAAAGATAATTTTTAGGAAAAAGTATGTACCTAAAAGATACTATGATGATAGGGAAAAGGAATTTTATGAGATGAAGATGGGATCTATGACCAATGAGGAGTACACTAGCATATTCTTGGAATTTTTGAGATATATGCCTTATCTTATGGAGGAGAAAGAAAAGCTTCAGAGATTCATCAGTGGGTTGCTGATATCATTCAAAGATAAGATTGAGTATGATGATCCTAGATTGTTGGAGGGAGCCATCAAAAAGTTGAAGCACTGTTATGAGTAATCAAAGCACAAGGCTGAGTCTACGCAAGATTGGAAAGGTAAGGAGAAGAATAAAGGAAACTGGGCTAAGAAGAGAAGAAAACCTTAGGATACAGATGAGAAGGAGAATGCAACATAGTACAAGAAATTCAATGCAGTTAACAGAGGACAGGGATTTCAGTATGAGGAGCAGAACAATGGTGATGGAAGGAAGCTTTATAGTGTTGGACTTGTGGCAATGATCATCATAGGAGAGATTTTTCATAACATCGGGGTGGTAGACCACATATTTATAGTGCTTAGGAGGCACAAACAATTGGGCATGTTGGACAAATTATTACTCAGATTTATGCAACATTGGATAATATGCAGGCTGATCATTAGGCATCCATTATCGATATCGAAGGTAAGCTTTATGATCAAGTTGTTTCTATTTTGATTGACCCTAGATCTAACTATATTTATATCAATCCTGACTTGATTGATAAGTTTTTGCTTGAATAAAGAAGTGCATGTAGAGTCTTGGTTGGTGTAGTTGGCTACAGGTACTAAGAAAAGAGTTCATCATTGAATAATATCTTGTGCATTTGAGTTGAACGGTATGTCTACATCTATTCATCTAAATGTGCTTCTATTGGGATCCTACAATATGTTGTTGGGTATGACTGGTTGTACATTCACAGGACTAAGGTTGATTTCTATAACAATGCTATTGAGTTCTTGGATGATGATAGAGAGAAGAAAATATTGTAGGGTAAGAATAAGCCTACATCAGTGAGAATGGTTACAACTATACAGGAAAAGCACAGTAGCAGGAAAGGAAGTGTATGGTTTGCAGTTCATATTTCTAGTGATAAAGGTAAGGATGTTGAGGATGCAGAAGTCTTGAAGAGGCATACAATTTTGAAGTAGTTTCAAGATGTATTTCTAGTAGAGATATTAGAGTTACTACCTCACAGAGAAGTGGGATTTTCTATCGAGTTGATGTCGGGAGCAACACCAACATCAAAGACACCGCATAGGATGAGCACTCCAGAGTTAGTGAAACTAAAGTTGTAGTTGGAGGAAATTCTTGACAAGGGATACATTAGGCCAAGCATGTCACCTTGGGGTGCACTTGTGTTGTTTGTGAAGAAGAAGGATGGTACTCTTAGGTTATGTATTGATTACAGATAGTTGAACAAAGGTGACAATTAAGAATATGCACCCTTTATCGCGGATTGATGACTTATTTGATCAACTGAAGAAAGAAACAATGTTCTCAAAGATTGATTTGAGATCAGGATATCATCAGGTATGCATCAAAGAAGAGGACATATACTAGACTACTTTCCAACTAGGTATGTTTATTATGAGTTTGTTATGGTTCCTTTTGGTTTGACTAATGCTCCAACTACTTTCATGTGTTTGATGAATAGTGTGTTGCATCCTTATCTGGACAAGTTTGTGATAATATTCATTGATGACATATTGATATATCAAATAATGAGGAAGAGCATGTAGAACATCTAGCAGCAGTGTTGAAATTTCTAAGAGAGCACCAGTTGTATGCCAAACTTAGTAAATGCAATTTTTTTCATATAAAATTTCATTACGTGGGGCATCTAGTTTCCAAGGAAGGTACAACAATGGACTTAGAAAAGATCAGAGCTATCATGGAGTGGGAAAATCCTATGAATGTTGTTGAGGTCAGATCATTCATGGGGTCAACAGGTTACTACAGGAAGTTAATAAAGAACTTTTCACAGATTTCCTATCCTATTACATATTTGTAGAGAAAAGGAAAGAAATTTGAATGGACAAAGGGATGTGTAGCTAGTTTTGAGAAGTTGAAGCAGCTTCTTACAAATGCTCTGGTCTTGAATATTGCAGATCCAGATAAAGAGTTTGTGGTATTTACAAATTCTTGCAACAAAGGACTTGGTGGAGTCCTGATGCAGGAAGGATAGGTAGTATGCTATGAGTTAAGGAAATTGAATGAGCATGAGAAGAACTATGTGACACATGATCTGTAGGTTTTAACCCCGTACAGAAATTACTTGCATACGAATTCTAAATTACAAGAAAAATAAAAATGCGAGAGCATAACACATAAAACACATATACACAGAGATTTCCCACTAGATCCCAAAACCGGGACTACCAGCTTGATTTTTCATTATGTTCCTTTCAATGTTACAATACATATTTATACATGCCGAAGCATCC
>APFE030816541.1:0-14798 GCA_000404065.3 Pinus taeda
TGGGTCAATACCATGGATTCTTAAAAGCATGGGTCAATACCATGGGTTATTTTTTATTTTTATATATCCCTCGTACTAAAAAGTATTTTTTATTTTATTTTGTTTTGTTTTGTTTTTTTGTTTTTTAATTTTGATTACTTTATCTCACTATATAAAGTCTGATGTAAAATAAAGGTGAAAATTGAAGTATTTTATTTATGGCAGACATTGATTTTTTAAAGTAATGTTTTTTTTTTAAATAACGGTTATGCATAACATCTCTTGCATATACATATATATTAGCTGATACACACACACATATATATATATTTTTTAATTTTAATTCTATTTTTTGTTAACGTAACATTACGTGATAACATCTCTCTCATGTACTGGGCTGTAGAGCGCCTTTCAGTGCAATGACAAAGAAAAAGTACAATAATGTATGTTTTAAGTTGCTTTTAAGCAAGTGTATCTATAGTAGCCATGCTTGGGTAAATCTGAAAGTGGTAAATAGATAATAATCTTTTGGTTGATTAAAGAAAAAATAAATGATATAGTAGCAGTATGGATAACTTATAAATACTATATTGTTTTGGTTAAGGGAAACACTTTTGTTAATCCACAAGGAGCTATGAACCCATTTCCACATTTTCACAGTTCTACTTCAACACGGGGAGCTGTCAAACATGGCAATGTTCTAGGGCTTTTTGTCCATCATGGTTTGAACCTGAGTTGTTTGCATGGTGATGCGTCGTCAACGATTAGACCAGTCTCCCCATCCCGACAGACATGATAATCTAAAAAGCATCTGTAGTCCTAATTTGAATATCCATCTTATTTTTCTAGGAATGTATCTCATATTAACATGAAACAGAAGATTTACATCAAGTACATTGTCGAGTTAAGATCTCATATGGGCTCCTTTGCCCCACCTCCCACACCACATATATATATATATATATATATATATAAAAGAGGGCCAACATGTCAGCCTTAGCACTGCACTTTAATGTGTCGGTATCTGATCTAAACATCTATTCTAGTTGCCACCTGATCAGATAAGTCAGCGTTAAAAGTTGACATTTCCATCTAACCTGATCCTGTCATCTTCTGCAACTCCATTCTCTCTCCAAGTGACTGCTTAGAAGGAAATAAGAAAACAATTTTTCTTCACTCATGTCTTTTGAACCTGAGGCCTCACTCTTTAACAATCATGCTTTTACCCACTAGGAACTTGCTCAAAATGGCTTAGCGGGTAAATCATATTAGTGAATTGACGTCCTAGGATGACAACGTATGTGGTAGTTTAATGGTATCTAATCCACAGGAATGCCCTTGGGGCATCTCAAATCACCAAGTCATGGTCATAGCAGGCTAGCAGCATTGTTATTTATGTTTTCATAGCAGCTTACATTTTTTACGTGATCCTATACTCCTCCCCTACAGGATTCAAACCTGTGAACTAGTGCAATATTATAACCCACAGCCATTTCGACATTCTCAAGTTCCCTCTATTTATACTTTTGGCAGTACATAGCTTGTACACTCTTACTGGAATTGCCTAGGCAGGGTGCTGATTCCATACACAGTATGGATTGGAATTGGGGAACCACTGGTCTAATTGGGATTGAACATTTTTTTTAGATTTTCGAGTCAGAGAAGTTTTCGGTCACTGGAAATGGTTCCAACAGTGATGGATCTGTTTCCTGTGATTGTAAATGGATCCCAAAACGTTTGGAAGGGTGTCTTCTGTCACAACTTGACTGCGATCACCACATACTAGTTGTTCCCTTGCTTGCACCAAATTCTGAATGGTGATGCTTGCAGATCCTCTGTATTGATGTTATCAGGTGGGGAACTCTTGGTGAACAAGTGGGTGGAGATTTTGATACTTTTCTATGTGGATCTAATCAATATGGGGTTTATTGGAAGGCGATAGCTTTTCCCCTATGAGTGTTCTTCTTTCAAAGGGTTTTTCGCCTATCTTTTGGGGGTTGTGAGTTCAGTCTTGAATCTCTGGATGTGTTGCCGCTAGTGTGGATTGAGTAATGAACTTTTCAATCTTCAGGCCATGCCTCCATTTAGTGGAGCCACATGGCCACAGCCTAGACAAGGGATTACAAGTTATAGCATTGAAGGAAACTAGCAGTCAGAACACACAGTATTCTGTACATTGGAAATTGTTTTGTTCTGTGGGAACAGGTTCAGAAGCTGTGAAGGGCATATGCTTTATACTATTATCCATCAGCATAAGCCTGCTTTATAAATGGGGAACCATATATCTTTTTTGGATTGAACATTTTTTTAGTTTTCCGAGTCATAACAGTTTTGGGTTACTGGAAATGGTTCCAACAGTGATGGATCTGTTTCCTGTGATCGTGAATTTTGGATTGAACACTTTTTACTTTTTCCAGTCAGAACAGTTTTGGGTCACCGGAAATGGTTCCGACAGCGACCAATATGTTTCCTGTGATTGTAATTGGATCCCAAAACATTTGGAAGGGTGCCTTCTGTCTCACAACTTGACTACGATCACCACATATTATTTGTTCCCCTGCTTGCACCAAGTTCTGAACGCTGATGCTTGGTGATCCTCTGTATTGATGTTACCAGGTGGGGAACTCTTGGTGAACAAGTGGGTGAAGACTTTGATACTTCTATGTGGATCTAATGCAATGCGGAGTTTATTGGAAGGCGATATGTTTTACCCTGAGTGTTATTGTAAAGGGTTTTTTCACCTATCTTTTGGGGGTTTGTGAGTTCAGACTTGTATCTCTGGATGTGTTGCCTCTAGTGTGGATTGAGTAATGAACTTTTCAGCTTTTCAATCTTCAGGCCATGTCTCCATTAAGTGGAGTTACCTGGCCACAGCCTATACAAGGGATTACAAGTTATAGCATTGAAGGAAACTAGCAGTTAGAACGCACAGTATTCTGTACCTTGGAAATTGTTTTGTTCTGTGGGAACAGCTTCAGAAGCTGTGAAGGGCATATGCTTTATACTATTATCCTTCAACACAAGCCTGCTTTATAAATGAGATCATAATTGTTGCAAACTGAATGCAACATCTTGATCCGTGTACAATATATCCTCTGCATCTATCCACAAGGACACCATATCTATCATAACTAGTGTAAAATTGTAAATGACCAAAAATAAAGACACAGGATCACGGAAGCATAGTGCATCCATTGGAGGATGTGGAGGGTGAACACTATCAGGGAAGAGTAGATTTTCGTGTTTTTTGATTTTGGACTCTTGGAGCTTTACTGACAAGGGGAGTTTTTTGTAATTTTGACATATTAAGAATTTATGATATTAATATATGGAATGATACTGCAGTTGGCATTTATGATATATGCTTTTGTACAAAGTACCAATTTTATTTACAATTTAGAAATCTGAGATTCTAATTATGTATGATATTGATCAGTGATGTGTAATGTTGTTTACTGAAATCTGAAACAGGAATGTCTATGTTGTCATTGTTACATGTATTATATATAAATCTGGAAGAGTAGATTTTCATGTTTTTTGATTTTGGACTCTTGGAGCTTTACTGACAAGGGGAGTTTTTTGTAATTTTAACATATTAAGAATTTATGATATTAATATATGGAATGATACTGCAATTGGCATTTATGATATATGCTTTTGTACAAAGTACCAATTTTATTTACAATTTAGAAATCTGAGATTCTAATTATGTATGATATTGATCAGTGATGTGTAATGTTGTTTACTGAAATCTGAAACAGGAATGTCTATGTTGTCATTGTTACATGTATTACATATAAATCTGGAATTCTGATTTTATATGATGATAGACTCTAGAAGTCTGATTTTTACCAACCTTTTCCCTAATGTTTCTGTTGTTTTCATATAAGTATATATTTCTAAAGAAATTAGGGTGTAAATTCCTGCTTTCTAAAATTGGGATGGCTGCTGCACCTGAACTTCTACCAATGTCGATTTGCATGCACTATTTGTGTAACCCAAATTTACCAGATTCAAGTCGGCTTGGGGCTTGTAGCCACCCACCAATGAAAGTTGACTTGGGAGACCACGAAGATTAGCCAGTCTACCCAACAAAGATTCGAAATATAGAAAAATAAAAATAATATATCATGAAAACTAAAAATATTTGTATTAAATTTAGATTAGACATGAAAGGTACCATCATAACACTGAAATGCAAAGGTAGCATCTCTATGATGTCATTGTTACGTGTATGATATATAAATCTGAAATTATGATTTTGTATGATGTTAGACTCTAGAAGTCTGATTTATGCTAACCTTTTCCCCAAAGTTTCTGTTGTTTTCATATAAATTTATATTTCTAAAGAAATTAGGGTGCTGATTCCTCGCTTTCTAAATTTGGGATGGCTGCTTCACCTGATCTTCTACCAATTTCAGTTTGCATGCACTATTTGTGTAGCCCAAAGTCACTAGACTCAAGTCAGCTTGGGACATGTATTGGCCCACTAGTGAAACTTGACTTGGGACTCCACAAATACTAGCCAGTGTACCCAACAAAGATTCGCCATATAGAAAAATTGAAAGGATATATCATGAAAGTTCGAAATATTTTGCATCAAATCTAGATTAGACATGAAAGATAACATCATAACACTGAAATGCAAAGGTAGTATATCCAAGCATATCATTATCATATGACCATGTCAACATATATCGAATTTGCCATGGTGTATGGCATGAAGTTATGAACCAAAATGTACAAAGTTTGATCCATACCATGTCACATGTTAAATCGGAAATCATATGACAAAATATGATAAACCCTTATGCATAATAAATATAACAGCCTATGAATGAGTGGAATTTTATTCTTCATCCTTTGAAAATAATTGCTCTTGGGCCTCTTTCCCTTTGTTTAGCAATCCAATCAAAGGCTGCATCAATGTTGTTCATGTTGATGACAATAAAATCATATTCACTTGATAGGTAAAATGAGTTGCGAAAACTAGTTGAAAATGTCTGCCCTAGCTTGGAAAGTTGTGCTCTAACTTTGAAGATTGTGCCATAGGTGCTCATCTTAGTGTTCTTTAAGAACTTTAGATGCTATAGAAAGCAACTTTTCAGAGTTGCCAAGGGGAAGTGGTGAAGAATGAGGTCCCAATGAGCAAAAATGACATATACGACACCTTTTTCTAGTCAGACAAGTCAAATGATTTGAGTCTCATGATTCAAGATGGTCTAGTGGGTATTTGGCATTTGCTAGGTCGAATGATTCATGGCCGATTCAAGTGAGTCAAACCGGTTTGATGGTCAAAGATGGGTTTGGGTGGTTTCATGTGGAATTGGCCTAGTTTAGTGTTGGGCTGGGTAAAACCATTGGTATATGTAGAATTGATTGGGTTTGGTAACTATGGTGTATCCTAAGTCACATGGCACGAGGACACGGTACACAGAGGACATGTAAATACGAGTATTTGACACAAGCACAACGACCTTGGAATTAGAACATCTAATTTTTTTAGAAATTAGAACATCTAATTTTTTTAGTAATTTAGTAATTTAGTATTTACAATTTTAGAACAAGTTAGCTTATTAATTTACTACATCAATGATGTTTACAATTCAATGTTGATTGTTCATGTTATTAACAATTGTTCAAGCACATAAGAAACTAGAAATTTAGAGATATCATGATTGATAAAATAAAACTAGAAATTTAGAGGTAGAACTTAAATATTAAAACCATAAATTGCAGATTTTTCATTAAATCATCAAAATCAAAATGCATTAAATAGATACTAAGGGAATGCCACTGGAAAATACAAAATAGAGTAGATACAATATAGGTAGGAATATCATAGCTTGTTAGTGGTACTGGTCATGACTCGCTAATCACGACTCTATCAATAGTCCAGGTCCTTCTCCATGTCATAATCATCATCAGTACCACTGCCATCTGCCTCTGGTCCATCCTTCTCCTCTATGCCCAATACAAGATCTCCTGCTGCATTTGTTGGTGTGGAGGATGACCCCTCAAGAGATTCATCATCAAAAGTGATTGGCTCTAGCACTGGGTCATTAAGATCCATGTTGGTTAACGCCTCATGAACAAACACAAAATTGACAGAAAAGTGAAAAAAAATCAAGACACGACGCTTTTTACATTGGGATTTTAGTGGGGCACGTGTCTTAAAATCATGACACGTTAGGGCATGTGTCCGACACGATTGAAACACATGCCCTGATTTTAGGACACGTTGAAAAACATGTCAGACACGTTTTATGGGTCATGTCGTGTTTGACACGCAAAATATGGGACACGAGACCCCTAAGGACGTGTCCTGTGACTTAGGGTGTAACCTTGCTTGTACATAATTTTGCTAGCTTAGATTTTATTGCTCTTTGCTATCATGGCTTGGTACTTTCGTAGTGGTTGTTTATGACGGAGATAGATCCTTCTTCACCTCTACATCTACAACTAGTGCAGATTAGTGACTCCCCTCTTTTATTCATTTTCTTAATAATGTACTTGGCTTTAGTTTTTGTCAAGGTTTGTCCCTTTCCACTTATTGCTTTTATTTTGATTTTTCATACATATTTCCTTTGTCACTTAAAAGTTGGTTTGGCACTCCTACAATCACCATTGTGACTTCTTGTAACTTCTAGTCCCTTTGACTACTTGTGGACATTAATTAAATGATGTTATCTTATTTTTAAGAGCGCCTTATCACTATTTTTCTTATTATGCTTGATTCTTTGTTGTTGATGAATTAATCCATTTTCTCATTGTTGGAAGAGTTAGGTGCACATTCATATATCCCATCATGGTGTATTTCCCAATCCTATTTCATGTTTCCTTTTCCCTCGAACACTCTTCTCTAAGAAATTAAGATCTTTTACCAACTGACATTAGTTTTTAGTAGTTATAGTAAAGGGCACCCTTTTCTACCATGTTGTTCTAGAACTTATTGACTTCTAAGCTTATGGATTCTTGAAGGGATAAACCCATACAAGAAAGCAATAGTAATAGAATAGAAAAAAAGACTTAAGAATAACAATGACACAAAGATTGACCTTGGAAACCCTTAATTGAGAAAACTAGCCAACTTGAGAGTCACACTACTCCCTTTTGCCTTGTATTATCTTCATCATTGACAATACAATATGTAGATATTTTGTAGCATCCAAATCCCTAATTTGTTAGCTCAGATTAGATAGCAATCCCAAGTTTTAATTGGAATTAACTTAGAAGGGCTAAAAAACCATTGGTTAAAAAAGCACAAAATAGACCAAAGACAAGGCAAAGTGTGCCCTACAAAGGTCCTATTTGGGACACATGTGACCTAGGGTTTAATGAATAGTTAAGGAGAAAGGCTTACCAAGGTACACAAGGCTAATAAAAGGCTTGATAAGATAGATATGATCAATAATTGGAAGAACAAGCCTTCAACAAGCCCCATGTTGAATCCTAGAGTTAGATTAAGGGTCACCCTAGGGTAAAATTGGCTAGGGCTTGTGACATCCGCCGTAAAATGGAAGAATTCATAGTGAAAAGGGGGAAATTTTGAGTTAACGAGTTACAAACCACATGTAGAGCCCTTCCAAAAGAAAAATGAACTTGCCCTAGTTGAATTCGGCCCTAGCCCTAGCCTAGCAGCTTGGCTTAAAGGGCCAAAAATTTAAGGAGAGGGAGAGAAATTTAGGTTTAAGGAAATATTTATGGTAAGATCACTTATGTGGAAAGGCCAATGCTCGATCTTGGGTGATGGAGTGTAGAGGGAGATCTACTTATGGAGAAAAGCTAATGAATATGTAAGGAGAAAGGCTAGTGAATAGGTAAGGAGAAAGGCTTACCAAGGTACACAAGGCTTATAAAAGGCTTGATAAGATAGATATGATTAATAATTGGATGAAGCCCCAAGTTGAAGCCTAGAGTTAGATTAGGGGTTACTCTAGGGTAAAATTGACTAAGGCTTGTGACATCAGCCCTAAAATGGAAGAATTCACTATGGAAAGGGGGCAAGTTTGAGGCAATGAGTTACAAATCACATGTAGAGCCCTTCCAAAAGAAAAATGCACTTGCCCTAGTTGAATTCGGCCCTAGCCCTAGCCTAGCAGCTTGCCTTAAAGGGCCAAAAATTTAAGGAAAGGGAGAAAAAATAGGTTTAAGGAAATATATATGGTAAGATCACTTATGTGGGATTTTGGGTGATGAAGTCCAGAGGGAGATCTACTTATGGAAAAATCAAGCCCTAGAACAGAGTAAGGGATATTGAACCCGAAAAAAAATATCTATATATATATTTGGCAATATTTGCATATCATTTTGCCATTAACCATATCACAATAAGCCCATGCAGTATCCTTGGCTTTTGGCGACATGGTGGTTGATGAAATGTTTGAAATTTGTAAAGGAAATAAATCTGTAAATTAAAAAATAATGTAACTAAGTAAAATGGAAAACGTAAGATAAATTTGGAAAAAAGTGGGGCAAATTTAGCCTACAAATAGATTGAAATTTAAAACTTGAAAATTGGAACTTGAAAGTACCCAAAAAAAATTTAAGTACATGGACAATAATGAAATATGGATTTTGTCAGGTGAAAAGCCTTCCCTAGAAGTGAAAACTAGTTTCCATAGCCTTCTCCCAAAGATGCCGATTCCACCAGATAGCTCCAAAGCATCTCCAAGATGACAAACACAACCTAAACTCTCTGTTGTTACATTGCTGCTACAAAAACTTAGCACTCTCCAAGCTCACAAGAACTCCGAATGAGATCTGTGAGGCAAATGAGAGAGGGGGTATGGTTTTATAGGCTTGGAGGGGCTATTTTTGGATGGAAACAACCCCTAGTTTTAGAAAAACCACTCACAACTAGTTAAAACTACCATTCTGGTGGTCCGCGGGTGCACACGTTTGGCTGTTTAATGAATAGGCTGGGTTATGATAGGACTGACCTGTTCATACCAGTTTATGCCAATTTGGTATTGCCATATCGAGATGTGTGAGGAAAATGAGGGGAGAGGTATTGTTTTATGGGCTTGGAGCATTTGTTTTTGGAGGGAAACAACCCCTAGTTTCTAGAAAAAACCCACAACTAGATAAACATGCCATTTTTATGGGTACGTGGCCACACACGTTATTGTTTAATAAACTAATTGGGTTATGACAGGACTAAATGGTTGGTTCATGGCTAGTTTGGTGCCAAACTGGGGTCTCCCCTATCCTAAACCAGAGTCTCCCTTGTCCCAAACTGGGGTCATTCTCTGGGTCAACCTTTGAGCCTAATGAATTGGTTGGTTTGATCGAGTACTGGTTCAACCTACTTGGGTTTTAAAACCATGGTTTGCATAGGTTCCCACCCATTAGTGGAAGGATATGAGGGTTTATACCCTTTAGATATGGCTAAGGATAGAGTTGGAAAATGGTTTTGTTATGTGCTAGGGCTGGTGGCCAACTCTTCCCACACCCATGTTGTTCATGTACCTCTGTGACAGTTTGGTGGCAAGGCATATTGGTCCCCATATTTGGGTTTGTAGAGGCAGGCTTAGAAGGGTCTTGTGGCTCTCTCCTCATAGTACGGGGCAACACCTCAATATTCCAAAGGCTATTGGAGGTGCTCCATCTCAATGCAAATATTCTTTGTTTGTGTTACCTCCTCACTTCTAGGGGTAACTAGAGGAGATTTTTCTTTGATGATTTACACCAGAGATAGTGGTCTTGATGATAGCATCCAATTTCTCCATTGGCTGCAGCCCAAGACGCCTCTTATATCATGCTTGGCTCACTCATTGATGACTAGGGTGCCCCGACACACTTGAGTTAAATTTTTCCATTGGTTTAGTTCTTCCTTGCCACTTGAGTCCAACCATATTCGCTTGCTTTTTTTGCTTGGGAACTTGAAAGCTTTTGGGTTTTTGGGGGGTTTGTGCGAGCAAGGCCATTGCATGATAGACTTGAGGCATGAATCGATAGTCATGTTAGGCTTGACATCAAGAGCAAGTGCTAGGAAGACTGGTTTAGTGGACCAACTATTGTATAACCCTATCCTCTACTGGATGAGCTTGAATTCTTAAGGTCCTTTGAAAGGTTCATCCTAATGCAAATTTGATGCTAGGGCCTAGTTTGTAAGAACCTTTCATGGTCATTATAAATGAAACTCCTCAAGGGAGTAGTGATATGCTTTAGTCGTAGTTGTATTGGGAGCTTGAGAAATTCAACCCATATTGGGCAAGGCAACTAAAGGACTTTATCAACAAAAAAGTCATGATACCATGTACAAAAAATTACCAGGGCAATCTTGGAGACCTAGGATCTTTGATGCAAGATTTCAAACACATGGGTCAAGTCAAGTAGAGAAAACCCATGGTGAGACCACAAGTGTGGGTGTAGTGTCAACATTGTTGTTCCCACACCTCCCTAATCCATCCTTGGATAATAGTCCTTGCAGAGGTTCATGTGGACTAATGTTGCAAACATCGACATCAGGATAAAGTTGACAATGGTATGAAAAACCAATGTGGACAAGGCCATTATAGTTGGTTTTGTTATTTGTTTATCGCAATAAAATTGAGATGTTTGCAACACTAATGTGGACAAGGCCATTATAGGGTAGGCTTGATGCTTGAGTAGATAGTTATTGATATGGTGGTTTCGGTTTTGACACCAAGAGCAAGTGTTGGGTAGACTAATTTAGTGGATGAGTTATTGTATAACCCTATCCCTTCCAGGGTGAACTTGAATTCTTTGAGGTCCTTTGAAAGGTTAATGCTAACACAACTTGGATGTTGGGGCCTAGGCTTAAAGAACAATTCATGCTCATGATTGATGAAATTCCCTCAAAGGGTAGAGATATGCTGTCTCCATAGTTGTATTGGGAGCCTGAGAAATCCAACTCAAATAGTTGTATTTATGGGGGGGTTTCTGGCAAGGCCATTACAGGGGTCAGCTTGAAGGATGAGTAGATAGTTATAACTTATTGATATAGTCGTTTGAGCTTTGACATCAAGAGCAAGTGTTAGGGAGATTGATTTAGTGGACCATTTGTCGTATAATGCTAATGCAAACTTGATGTTGGGGTCTAGGCTTATAGAACCATTCACGGTCATGACAAATTGAACTCCCTAAAGGGGTGGTGATGTGCTCTGGCCATACTTGTATTGGGAAACTGGGAAATTCAACACAAATTGGGTGAGGCAGCTGAGTGGCTTTATCAGAAGAAAAGTCATGATACCATGTGTAAAAACCAACCAGGGTAATCTTGGCAGGAAAAAAACCCAGGGTGAGACCACAGGTATGAGTGCAGTGCCAACATTGCTGTTCCACACATCCCTAACCCATCCTTACCCTCTTGACAAGTAGCCCCAAATGGAGCTTACCTGAAACTGATTACGTAGACCATCATAATTAGGTTCAAAAAAATCAATAGGAGGGGGGGGGGGGGGGGGGGTCATTACCTTGTGATACACCTTTGCATCAAATTTTCAGGGAGTATTGGGGTTCCATTACAACTCTTCATACATTCTCAACTCCAAGCAGAACAATGGCTTTTCTGCAAGTGAGTAGGCCATAGTCCCACCATCTGCCTTGTGACCATATGGTTGTGACCTAGCAGGCCAGCCAGGCCAATTCAATACACACAGAGTGGGCAATAACTCTGCATCAAACCCAAAAGATCACAGTCCTTTATGCCGTCCAAAAACAAGTGAATTTTTTTAGATAATTTTTTTTGGTAGCATTATGTAAGGAATATTAGGAGAACTGAAGCACAGCTGGTTAAATCAGCTCACTGAGTTTACTTCGCAGTGCTTACTTTGACTTGAATAAATTATCAAGAGGAATTTTTAATGCTATCCCCCTAGGATGAGCTTGAATTCCTTAAGGTCCTTTGAAAGGTTTGTCCTAATGCAAACTTGATGTCGGGCTCTAGGCTTATAGAACCATTCACGGTCATGACAAATCGAACTCCCTAATGGGGTGGTGATGTGCTCTGGCCATAGTTGTATTGGGAAACTGGGAAATTCAACACAAATTGGGTGAGGCAGCTGAGTGGCTTTATCAGCAGAAAAGTCATGATACCATGTAGAAAAACCAACCAGGGTAATTTTGGAGGCCTAGGGACCTTGGGTTGAGTCATGAAATTGAGGCAGGAAAAAAACCCATGGTGAGACCACAGGTATGAGTGCAGTGTCAACATTGCTGTTCCACACATCCCTAACCCATCCTTACCCTCTTGACAAGTAGCCCCAAATGGAGCTTACCTGAAACTGATTACATAGACCATCATAATTAGGTTCAAAAAAATCAATACCAGGAGGGGGTGGGGGGTCATTACCTTGTGATACACTTTTGCATCAAATTTTCAGGGAGTATTGGGGTTCCATTACAGATCTTCATACATTCTCAACTCCAAGCAGAACAATGGCTTTTCTGCTAAGGAGTAGGCCATAGTTCCCCCACCTGCCTTGTGACCATATGGTTGTGACCTAGCAGGCCAGCTAGGCCAATTTAATACACACAGAGTGGGCAATAACTCTGCATCAAACTTCTGATGTATTCCTGTCATTACAGGAACAGCTTTTTGCCCCTTTGTGTTTTTATTTCTGTTTGCTGCCTGTCATTACAGGAACAGCCATTTGCATATGCTTCAAGCATTTACAAAATGTAATTTTATCAATATGAATAAAATTACGACTTTTTCTTACGGGAAAAAAAAAACTCTGTATCAAACCCAAAAGATCACAGTCCTTTATGCCGTCCAAAAACAAGTGAATTTTTTTTAGATAATTTCCAGTTAATTTTTTTTTTTGGTAGCATTATGTAAGGAATATTAGCAGAACTGAAGCACAGCTGGTTAAATCAGTTCACTGAGTTTGCTTTGCAGTGATTACTTTGACTTGAATAAATTATCAGAGGAATTTTTGCATATATCTGTCGGTTATCATCACGTGAAGTTTGATCACAGAAAGTTTCTGTCCTCTACCACTGGATTATGAAAAATAACAGGAGCCTATTACCTATTTCACAGCCAGACTGCTATGTTAACTGGTGGCCAGGTTTCAACCTTCAGTCCTTCATTCTTCTAACTGATGTGCAGTAGTAGTTGCCTGTATCTGAAAATAGTTTTCTTCTTATGCTTGGATTCAACACTTAGATCAAGAGCTAACCCAGCAAAACTTCTTCCTTGGCTACAACTCTTGAAGTTTACAACCTGTCAGGAAGCCTTTACCATATTCTTTTCTACTGTACTTTCCAGATCAAAATACTGCAAAAGTGAAAGGAGTGAAGGAAAATAGAATGGATGCATTATCTGGAGTTCTTTAAAGGTGCATGAACTTGTGATGGGCCAAGATTCTTTTCAGGCTGCAAATCAACCTGAGAAACTTCTCAAACATCTATTATTTGGTAGGAATAAACAAATTAGATTCCTGTGCAGGTACTTTTGGTGTTGGTGTTCATTCTACATACAACAGTTGACAAAATCCAAAATTGACTTTAGTATTTCCAGCCACCTTGAGTGTCTTCCTCCTTTCCTTTTTCAAGTCGTGTCTTTCAATCTTGAGTGAAAATTTTTCATTGTATTTTAATCAATATTCAGTTTTCTTCCCCAGCTATCAGTGGTACCTCAGAGTGAAAACTTTTAAGGATCTGTAATTTTCTTCTGGGCGACTCTTTATAATTTTCAAACTGAAAATATTAACTACAGATATTTGGCGATACTTTTGTGAATGTTTTTAAATTCTAAGGACTTCATATATTTTATAAATGATCTGACAAATTTTACCATCATATGATTTCATCCTAAAGATATTTGGGTGAATATTCATTTTGAATTGGCAAGTATTTTTGGGAAAAAAAATTGAAAAATAGCCAAATGGCGAATATTAGCCCCTAAAATTTTGCTGGCCTCTTTGATGTAACTACATCTGTTACACATCTGGCACAGGGATATTTATAATTTTTGAAGAAGCCGTGATTAGAGCAATGCCTTTGTAGACTTACATCCAACTGGTGAAGAAAGGATAATGGAGATTATTGCATCTAATTCTACTCATAGAAGAAAAGAAAAAAGATCTTAAGTGCAGAAGGAAAACGATTGCCAATTCCTTATTGTGCTTATCACTGTTGCAAACATCGTGATATTATTGTGATGTTTCAATTTTATCACTGAAACGATAATAGCGCCCACAAATATTGCAATATTCTCTTAGATATTGTGATATTATTGTGTGACGAATTAAAAATATTGACCATTTGCGAACAGATGTGCATAAAAGTTATATTTTTCGACTATTATATCTTTCTTTTTTGTTTTCGTAATTTTCACGATATTTTGCAATATTTTCCTGATGTGGACAATATTTTGTTTTTTGGACCTTTTTCAACACTGGCGCTCATTGCATACATGTCTTGTTTAAAGCCTCCAATTTATTTGTATGCAACATGACATTAACAATTTGTTATTTTTATTTAATGATTCTGTGATTAGCGATTCAAGCCGATTGGATCTTTATATATTTATCATTGATTTGAACTCAAAATGTGCTTCAATTTACTTGAAACAACCCTAAAGTAGATTAGGACCTGCTGACTGGATCTTTATATATTTATCATTGATTTGAACTCAAAATGAGCTTCAATCCCCTTGAAGCAGTGTAGATCAATGTTGCACGAAGCGGGAGAGAAGCGGAAGCGCGGAGCGCGGAAGCGTCATTTTCCAAAAATCTAGGAAGCGAAGCGTCCGCGGAAGCGTCTGCTATATATATATTTTTTTATATTTTTTTGCATTTATACTCAAAACAAACATCCCAAATACCAAATTAATTGTAGAAGAC
>APFE030816541.1:14818-88086 GCA_000404065.3 Pinus taeda
TCTGCATCAAACTTCTGATGTATTCCTGTCATTACAGGAACAGCTTTTTGCCCCTTTGTGTTTTTATTTCTGTTTGCTGCCTGTCATTACAGGAACAGCCATTTGCATATGCTTCAAGCATTTACAAAATGTAATTTTATCAATATGAATAAAATTACGACTTTTTCTTACGGGAAAAAAAAAACTCTGTATCAAACCCAAAAGATCACAGTCCTTTATGCCGTCCAAAAACAAGTGAATTTTTTTTAGATAATTTCCAGTTAATTTTTTTTTTTGGTAGCATTATGTAAGGAATATTAGCAGAACTGAAGCACAGCTGGTTAAATCAGTTCACTGAGTTTGCTTTGCAGTGATTACTTTGACTTGAATAAATTATCAGAGGAATTTTTGCATATATCTGTCGGTTATCATCACGTGAAGTTTGATCACAGAAAGTTTCTGTCCTCTACCACTGGATTATGAAAAATAACAGGAGCCTATTACCTATTTCACAGCCAGACTGCTATGTTAACTGGTGGCCAGGTTTCAACCTTCAGTCCTTCATTCTTCTAACTGATGTGCAGTAGTAGTTGCCTGTATCTGAAAATAGTTTTCTTCTTATGCTTGGATTCAACACTTAGATCAAGAGCTAACCCAGCAAAACTTCTTCCTTGGCTACAACTCTTGAAGTTTACAACCTGTCAGGAAGCCTTTACCATATTCTTTTCTACTGTACTTTCCAGATCAAAATACTGCAAAAGTGAAAGGAGTGAAGGAAAATAGAATGGATGCATTATCTGGAGTTCTTTAAAGGTGCATGAACTTGTGATGGGCCAAGATTCTTTTCAGGCTGCAAATCAACCTGAGAAACTTCTCAAACATCTATTATTTGGTAGGAATAAACAAATTAGATTCCTGTGCAGGTACTTTTGGTGTTGGTGTTCATTCTACATACAACAGTTGACAAAATCCAAAATTGACTTTAGTATTTCCAGCCACCTTGAGTGTCTTCCTCCTTTCCTTTTTCAAGTCGTGTCTTTCAATCTTGAGTGAAAATTTTTCATTGTATTTTAATCAATATTCAGTTTTCTTCCCCAGCTATCAGTGGTACCTCAGAGTGAAAACTTTTAAGGATCTGTAATTTTCTTCTGGGCGACTCTTTATAATTTTCAAACTGAAAATATTAACTACAGATATTTGGCGATACTTTTGTGAATGTTTTTAAATTCTAAGGACTTCATATATTTTATAAATGATCTGACAAATTTTACCATCATATGATTTCATCCTAAAGATATTTGGGTGAATATTCATTTTGAATTGGCAAGTATTTTTGGGAAAAAAAATTGAAAAATAGCCAAATGGCGAATATTAGCCCCTAAAATTTTGCTGGCCTCTTTGATGTAACTACATCTGTTACACATCTGGCACAGGGATATTTATAATTTTTGAAGAAGCCGTGATTAGAGCAATGCCTTTGTAGACTTACATCCAACTGGTGAAGAAAGGATAATGGAGATTATTGCATCTAATTCTACTCATAGAAGAAAAGAAAAAAGATCTTAAGTGCAGAAGGAAAACGATTGCCAATTCCTTATTGTGCTTATCACTGTTGCAAACATCGTGATATTATTGTGATGTTTCAATTTTATCACTGAAACGATAATAGCGCCCACAAATATTGCAATATTCTCTTAGATATTGTGATATTATTGTGTGACGAATTAAAAATATTGACCATTTGCGAACAGATGTGCATAAAAGTTATATTTTTCGACTATTATATCTTTCTTTTTTGTTTTCGTAATTTTCACGATATTTTGCAATATTTTCCTGATGTGGACAATATTTTGTTTTTTGGACCTTTTTCAACACTGGCGCTCATTGCATACATGTCTTGTTTAAAGCCTCCAATTTATTTGTATGCAACATGACATTAACAATTTGTTATTTTTATTTAATGATTCTGTGATTAGCGATTCAAGCCGATTGGATCTTTATATATTTATCATTGATTTGAACTCAAAATGTGCTTCAATTTACTTGAAACAACCCTAAAGTAGATTAGGACCTGCTGACTGGATCTTTATATATTTATCATTGATTTGAACTCAAAATGAGCTTCAATCCCCTTGAAGCAGTGTAGATTAATTTTGTCCCTTTAGTCTTGTCTTAAAAGGTAGGGTAATTGATGCTTTCAATCGTACGGGGCATAAAGGGTTTCATGATTTCCCTTCCCTTGAAGCCTTTTTTTTCATTTGTTCTGTATTTACCAAGTAATGTTATAGTTGATTGGTTCAAACTTCAAAGAGTAGGAAGTGACAGATTTCCTATGTCTAATTTGATGACAGAAAAAATGAATATGTAGATGGTTAAAACTTTATGAGTAGTTCAGGAATGTCCATGTTGTAAAATGCAAGAATGACCATTCATATATACAATCATAGTTTCTGTATTCATACACAACTTGTACTTGCCAAGGAAGGTTACTTGGCATACATGGCATTCTCATACTTGGCATACTTGGCAGTACAAAAAACACAAAATCATTTTAATGCAGTGAAAAGTTACTGACGATTATGGAGAGTACGGACTCGAGATATTATGCATACTTGGCAAGTACTAGCCAGTACTCACGAGCATGTCAGCTATGTATAAATATTAAAATGTCTTTTCAAGTATTGCAAATGGCATTTTTGAATGGAAAATCCACCTTTACATGGCTGCCTTTCTACATATTGCAGAATTACCAAACGATCAATTTCAGCTCTCGTAGAAATAGTTTTTTCATAATTCTTCTATTTTCTTTAATAATTATGATCCATTATTTTATTATATTTTGCTAAATTACAAATACTGATTACTTAAGTTGATATTGTTAACCTGTAGCTAACCTGTAGCAAATAATAGTCACAAAAGCTCACTTGCCTCTTCATATTGGCATATGCTGGAATCCAATTTACTGGAAGTCAAATTTTCCTGTTATCTGAATTTTTTTACAGCTTTCAATATTTTTAATGAAGCATGTAGCTGTTGAAATAATATGTGTTTTTGAAAGGGTAATAGGTGGATTTACATTCCTATTGATTTTAGTATATAGCAGGATAGAATACTGATTAGTTTAATATTACCATTGTAGAAAATGAAAGTTGGGGACTACACTTGCACTATTTAATCTTTCACATGAATTGTAAATTAAGTACAGGACTCTACAATACGTGGCTTTTGATAGGTTTTGTGATATGTTCCCAAATTGGTGTTTCTAAATTCACAGTATTTCCATGCAGGAAAGAGAGATGTCAAAGTGAAAGCTCTGGAGGTTGCTGAAGTTGCAAAACGAATGGAAGAGAAAAAAGAACACGAACGCAAAATGAGGAAAGAGTTAGCAAGGCGTGGTGAACATGAAAAGAACTTTCAGGAGAAACCCAAAGAAGAACGTAACAGAGGGGAGAAAGAAGGAGAAGAAACCATCAGGGCCACCAGTGATTGCAGTAACAAATCAATATCAAATGGTGTGGTGAGAAAAAAGCCAGTTGGATGTGCTTTGCCAAAATCTCATGCAGAGAATTCTTCTCAGTTAGACACCTCTGCTTATGGTGTCGATTTGAAGTTAAAAAGAGCCTTAGAGGCAAAGACTAAATTGGAACAAGAAAAAGTGAGAAAATTGGAAGAGGAGCAAAGGCGGAAAGAGGAAGAACGGAAGAAGAAAGAAGCTGAACTTGCAGCCAAAAAGAGGAAAAGGGAAGAGATAGAAAGGAGAGATCGTGAGGAAAAGAGGAAGCGATTAGAAGAGGCACATAGGCAGCAGAAGGAGACTGAAGAGCAACTACGTGCAGATAAGGAAGTGAAAGAACAAAGGCGGAGAGCTCTGGTATATACAGTATATCTCATAAATGTATTTTCTACTTTGATGCGTTTAGTTATACAAAGATGTGAACTAAAATCCTTGCACATTTTGGAACAGGATGAATATGAGCGGAAGAGGAAGGCAATGGAGGAAGAGGCAAAGAAGCAACGACGTATAGAAAAAGAAAAGGAAGCTGCCGAGCGCAGGCGACGACTAGAGGAGGATGCAAAGGCTATTAAATTCACATTGAAGGATGCAAAACATTTGGAGGAAACCCATCAGCAGCATGAAGCAACACACGAAGCCCACAAGGCAAATGCTGGGAAGGTATCAAGGATCAGATTACTTGGCTCAGATCCTGCAATGCGGTATCAATATGTTAGTGGTGATAACTAGAGAGGAAGGAAGTTTGGAAATTGCTTATATAGGCTAGATCTGTATTCAGTTCTTTGTTTCATAATGTGACACTTAGGACTTCTTTTTTGCTACTTAATTACAGGTATCAAGCATGTGCAATAATTTTTCAAAAAGTAAACATGAAACAGAAGGGCAGTCAATGCCAGGCATTAACAAAAAGTTACTCCAATCAATTGAGCCTGACATTAATATTCAATCATATGAGATCTCACCCTATAAAGGTTCAGATGAAGAGGATGACGATGAAGATGCTGCTTCAGGAAAATTTATACCACTCTGGGCAAGGTAGTTGATTATTCTCGTAAAAGTTTGTTTTTTGAACAGCTTTGAGTTTCCTTTTGGGATCCTTGCCTCATTTTTCTTGTTGCAGGAAGGAGAATTTGATTCAACATCTCACTAGTCAACAATATATTGACCCTGATGAGATATTTACCGGTGCAAAAACTTGCAGTTTGAATGAAGGTAAGTACCTAGAAGTTTTGAAATAATGATTCCTTGTTTTGAAGAATTTCATTAACAGGATTCACCTCTTTACTCATGTCCTGAATTGCACAGAGGAGCCTTATCTTTTTTACTTTTTCTTTATATGAGCATTAAGCAATAGATGCACATATATCGAGTTCTTTTTCAATGAGCCTGATCTATGAAAATATATTAATTTTATTTTAAACGGCCTGGTTTATGACATTTATGCAGATAGGACTTACCATTGCCTCTTCACTTGATTTTGCAGTATTTGGGACTAATGGATCATTGAGGAGAACAGACTTCAATAGGCGTAGCAAAAGTGGTGAATGGCTTGCGGATAAGTTTACATGGAAAGAAGAATATCAATATAAGTTGCAGATGGGATACATAAATAAGGGCTAATGAAATATTGTTAAATCGATTCAAGATATCTTTCTGCTTATTCATCTTCTTCAAGCCTTCCTTCGCTTTTGCAAGCTGCTTTGTAAGTGAAGGATGCTGTAATAAATATTTGTGGGGCTAATTTTCTGGCACCCTTTCTGTACTATCCTTTTCTTTTCCTCTGCCTTGACCGTAACATGTACAAACATCACCAAGATTTCAGCTGCTGATGTTTGTCTGTTTGCTTATTTGTAGCCTCCAATTGGAAATAGCTAAAAGCATATGATACTGTGGCAGTTATTTGTGGCCATCATTTATTTGTATGACATTTTACAGGCAACGTTAGCTAACATTTATCCACTTCTCTCTTGCTATGGAGATTTTCACAGGCAGTGTTCCAGGAACGGCCAAATTGTAATTAATACAAAGTTTTCATTAGCATGTCCCAAAGCTAATGCACTACTGTACATAAAGCATGTTTTGGATTTACATGGAATCTTTCTTTATTTACATACTGTTGTGGCAAAATTTCCCTCTTTGCCCTGTGTTATGTTTCAATGCATATGACTGGCATCATTGGTTCTCTTGGGTACTGAACCATAAATGCAGCATTTCTTTTTGTTTTTTGTTACACGAAGATGGCTGCGGCAACCTTTACCTTTAGTCTTTTAGGTTTTCGAGAATGACAAATTTGGTGGCATTTGAATGGTATTTTAAATGGCAGATTCGAAAGAGGGTTCTTTGGAGGCATTTTTTTGGGGTAAAACACAGCTAAATGTCGAAAATTTAAAGTATGCAAAATTTTTAATATTAAATAATGTATTATATTTGGGCTAAAGTAACACCAAATTATATTCTTTTGATATAAATTTAATTGATTTTCTAATACAAAAGAAGGGGCTCCTTGGCTCTTTTCACATGTGCAGGCGTTCGAGTTCAGGTTAAATTTTCTACCCTCAAAAAAGATTTAGATCAATTTTTGCTTGCACACGCAGCAAAGTTCAAGGATGGAGATCTAGGGCATTTTCCTTCAATAACAGCAAAGAAGTAAAATTCCCATAGGAAAATTTTGAGAAGCAATGGAGGGCAATCTTCATCATATAATGCTAGAATAGTGAGTTTTTACTGGCATAATAAAGTGTATTCCCTGCTAAACCTTTGGGCCTCCATCCAGTAATTGTTCTGTTGAAAAGTAAATTTTATAATTTTTTTTTTCAAGAAAGAAAAAACGAGTTTATATTCAACATGAACACTAATACATTCAGCAGGTGCTTTGGCACTTTTATAAATTTTAGAAAAAATAGTTTTTTGAATAGGTTATGCTATTTCGTAACTTTGTTTGGATATTTGGATTGTTTTAGGGCATATGATAAATGCTACAGAATTTTGTTTACTGCAAGTAATCACTGTGAATGATCAGATTTATCCTGTAGGCCATATGGTGCACCCCTTTACAAGCAAAGCAGTGGGATAACAACGTTTCCCACTAGCAATTCATCTGATATCTATATAACAAGTATAGCAGTAGAATAACAAAATTTTCCACTAGCAATTCAGTATGTGAATTTGATAACGGAATAACCCATTTACATATTTTCCACCAGCAATTCAATATGTGAATTTGTTAAAATTGGCAACTAGGGCCAAATTCCACTTTGGACAGCTCCTTTGTGGAAGATAATTGTAGCATTAAATTCCTTTTTTCGAGAGGACCAAAATCGATCTAAAGATCGTCAAATTTGGATAAGTAAAAGTGGGTTTTTGAATTTATTCTCTCACACTAAAATTATCAAGGTTGGCCTTATCTCTATGTTAACTTAACAGATCCATAGACACGTCTCTTGACCCTTTACCGAATTGTATAAATAGGGGTGCTTCCACCCTCATTTGGAGACATCCTAAGAGAAACTCGCATTACAAAGAATTGCTGTTTGGCTGCAGATTAGGAGCATCCTAGACAAGGAGGAGAGGATGGGTTCTAAAGCCTTTTCCAAGACTGGTTGAATGCCAAGTTAACCTTACAGCCGGGCCGAGTAATAGAGGGTGTTTTGTGGATTGTCTGGGCATGTTTTGGGTCTGGTTTTGAAGCATTTTTGTGAGCAGATCCTTGGTAATAAGGATGCAGTCCTGTACTGAAGCTTAAAGGAGGGTCAAACCCTACATCACTGTTTGGAGGAGGGCTGTGAGTCTGCACAGTGGGCTGGGAGTAGCCCTACTGGTCAGCGAAGTATAGAGGAGCCTCACAGAAGTAGCCGCAGCTGTTAGAAGTATTCTTGAGCAGTAGATTAGGGCTGAAGATGTCTGGTGATTAGCCCTAACCAGGCCGAGACCATAAGCAGAAGGAGCTGACCCGAACAGTGAAGCATGAAGGTATGTGCGTGATTTGTTCCTTGGTGTTGGGTCCAAGTTTTGGATCAGATTGGATGGAGGTCCTATTTGGACAGTGATTTTGCCATCCTCATCTTCAGTTAAGAAGGCCACATATATATTCATGATTGAGCTGCTTTTGAAGTCTGGTAAGTGGCTGCATCATTCAGAAGAGCAGACTTGACTGGGTTATCTCCTTGACATCTGGATAATGGTATTGCTCAACATATTGGCAAGTCAATTTGACTTTATGTGTACTCTCTCTCATTCTCTGCTGAACATTTGATCATAATAATAAGAAGAATTGATCAAGGGTTTTCCCTGGCTTGTGCCATATTCATGTGTTCTCTTGTCTTGGCTTGTCATCTGTATTATATATTTATGTTCTTGCCTCAGTTAATATCAATGTGATAATAATCAATGTGCTTCTAATAGAAATGGATTGATGTCTATAAAAGATTGAAGTAACTGTCCTTGGCAAGGACAAGTAATCAAAATTTAACATGGTTTCAGAGCTAGGTGAGGTCAAGCCCAAGCAAGATTAAGATCGATCACCAATGTGGGCTCCTTTCTCGTCAAGATCAGTCATATAATTTTGATCAGCTTGTATGGTACAGTTCGAGGTCAAATTTCGCTTATGATCTATGGCATCTTCACTTAGCTAAGCTCAGATATCAAATCTACATGACTTGGCACTAGGGCCTATCCTCACATAGCAGAGTTCATTAATTTCGCATGGCATGGACCATTAACTATGCATGGCACATGATCTTATCATGATATCCCTGTTATGGTTTCATGGTTATGTTTATTTCTTGCAAGGGTTTCATTGAAGATTCCTGTTGTTATTCAACCATCTTACAATAGATTTGAGGCTGCAATTAATGGACAAATTTGAAGCAGGTCTGAAGTCTGTCCACGAAGTTTGCATGACAATCAAGGGATAAATTCTCGCTCCTTTGAATCTGATTCCAAGACGGTCTGTTGAAGGACTTGTTCGACCTAGTCTTCTCTCACAGAATCTTGAGAAACCCGCAAATCTGAAGCTGTGTTCTGTGCCTAAGGGTTTAACACTTATGTTCTTCAACCCTCTGTTAGGGCTAGCTCTGAAGCAGTTTCGGATCCACTATTTATACAGACCTAAGATTCAAATAGTGGCCTAACAATATAAGCCTGCAGCCAAGTATAACCCTGCAAACAGATTTCTGGGTTTGGTTTCATTTGTCAATGGTTTCATTAGCGTTCAAGTCATCGACCTGTGGTGGATCTGAGATAGGGCAGTCTGATCTGAAGTATGAATCAAACATTTGTGGTAACGTTATCTTCCAAAGTATTGATCTTATGGTGAAGTTTGTGCTAATATTTCAAGGGCTGGTCTGTAAGGTTACTTAAGCCTAAACTCTGTGCAAGAATTCATCACCAAGCAGCTTGAATTGGCCCTTCTCGTGGCATCCACTAGTGGCACTTGTTTGGCAACTGTACTATTAGTGATCAAGGCTCATTATTGATAAAAAGAGGCACCAAAATCTGAATACGTTGGAGAATTTCAGCCCCATAAATTGTTGCAGACCTGAGGTGTAACCTCTCTGGAAAGTTTCAACCTGTTAGGGCACACGATAATATTGCAAACTCCAGGTGTCTTTTGTTGAAGAAGATTTATCTACTTTACTCCAACCACTACACACTTCTTGTGGTGTTTCCTGGAAGCATCCAAGGTATGTTTTGATTCTTGTAGGCAAAGCCCTCAACAGTAAGTCATTATCAAGCAGAGTTTATGTGAAGTCCTGACCTATGTACATCTGAAGATTGATCACTCATCAATATTAATTTGTACTTGAATCTTCCGTTGATATGATGAGAAGTATGGGGAAGTTGTATTGCTCCTTGTTTTGAACACTGCATATTGCACAGATTTTGTTTTAGTCTACAACAAATCTTGACAGAATATTCATCTCCAGCATTAAGAACGAAGGGGATAATCATAGCAAAAGGAGAATCTCCTTGTATCTGTGTATGTCACTGCAACGAATCTATGGTCAGATCAAAGCCTGTAACCTGGAGGTGATTTAAGTCCAGCATAAGTCTTTTGAGCATTTTATTTTTAATTCTGTTACAGGGCATCGTGGTTGTGCATATGTTGTTTTACTCAAGACGAACTAAGTCTAGTATGACCTCTTCTGTCAGAATGCCATTCTTTATAAGTCCTCAGATCATTGGTGCTGAGGTATGTTGTAGGCACATATGCTACAGAACAGAATGATCTTTGTAGCCATACTACTCTTTGGAACTAGCCTGTATTGGAAAATTAGATGCATACCCATAAGGTGCCTGGCAACCACTGAAGAAGTATAAATCATCTGGAGTAAAGAAGCAGAGCTGAGGGGGTTCTATGATTGTCTCATCTTCATCAATTTCGTTTCCAATTGTATCTGAGATAGAAGAAATGATGACTGTTGAAGGATAATATAATGAGTACATTTGGAAAGGATATTTCTCAGTAAAATATCTGAGCTTTCTTCAGATGAGGTTCTAATCTAAAGACTGTTAAAAGGGACACTATAAAGAAGCCTAGCACCTGATGGAACCATAGTCATTTTGGCACCTTTGGAAGTCTGAGTGGTTTCCCGTAACAGCCCTTATGTAAAAGACGTCAGAGGTACCTTAAAGAAAGATACAGATGCTTGAATAAGAAATCGTGAGTTAAGTAATTTGATGATTCAAGGCTAGATGATCAACTGAAGCAAGGCTTCAGAGGAAGCAACAAAATCTCTGAATATTTTTTTCTATCCACTTTTTTATTATAAATGTAATATATGTCAGGTATGATGACTCCGATAATCTCTCTCAGCTCAGAAGGATAGGTTGCAGATATCTTGATGTTTATGTATGGAAGAGATATGTTGATCAAAGTATAAACATACAGTGTCTGATGATGATGATCCTCGTATTTATCAATATAAGAAGAAGCTGACTCGACTCTTAAGGTCAAGGTGGAAGACCTTACCATGTTGCGTTGTTCAACTGCTGATCCCTGTTTATGTCTATGGATAAGCCTCATATGATGGACAGTTGCTTGCTGAGTTATCCCTGTGACTCTATTATCTAGTGCACTATCTATCATTGCTTAAGTCTGAATGAATTAAGCAGCTAACATGGCCGTTTAAGAGTAGGATTCAAAGAATCCCGTATTAACAACAGATACCACTTCATATGGTACAACAAAGGACATTCCTGTTCATGGAAGAACTCTACATGGTTGATTACATTGATACTAAATGGATGGATCTTACAATGAGCAGGCTGCCAGATAGACACTCTGCACTCTGAAAGACAAGCTTAGGCTTGTGGTTTCCCAAGAGGGAGTAAAAATAGTTATCATGATATGCTAGAAGGGGAGGATTGCGAAGTACTGCTAAGATTTTTGCTGTAAATATATATGTATATATATATGCTGCTGGATGGAGCTATTGATGATCCAGTCAGCAATATCATCACCTAGATCTAGTCTTGATTTTCAGAAAGCAGCTGGCACTATTGCCTACATGAGGGAATCTTTGGTTAAGATTGAACATTGAGCTGTGGGAGCTCTTGGGGGCTCGGGTCACTTATTGAGCTATGAGAGACCATAGGGTGAGTGGTTCACCTTCCTCTATTGGTGCGCTGTGTATAGGGTGAGTGGTTCAGCGTCCCATGATGGATGACGTGTGTAGGGTGAGTGGTTCACCTTCCCCTACGATTGCTAATACATGTATGTAGGGAGAGTGGTTCATCATCCTCTACTGTTGATGACATATGCATAGGATGAGTGGTTCACTTTCTCTTGCGGATAGCCCAGTGAGAGGCATATAGGCATCTGTTGACATGTCGGTGGGACATAGTTCATTCTTACCCCACATGTGGGATGCTCATTCCCTACGATTGGTGGTTGACATGTCGGTGGGACATGGTTCATCCTTTCCCCACGTGTCAGATCCTTCCTATGATTGATTGTTGTGACTTGTGTTTGTAGGATATGGTTTATCCTTTCCCTATATGTGATTATAACTTGTGTTTGTAGGACGTGGTTAATCCTTTCCCTACTCTTGGTGATTTGCATACGTAGGATGTGGTTCATCCTTTCCCTACGTTTGGTTGTGATGTGTGACTGTAGGATGTGGTTCATCCTTTCCCTACATGTGGTTGTGATGTGCGACTGTAGGATGTGGTTCATCCTTCCCTACATGTGGTTGTGAGTAGGATGTGATTCATTTTTTCCCGCTATTGATTTAGTATCATCCTACCCATGTAGTCCGGGACACATGGGAAGCACCTCCCATTTGGTCAATGAGTTGGGAAAAATGGATAGGGACCATAGCACTACCGATGGACGCATTGTGTATTGCTGTACTCCCTATGGCTAGGATATATGATGTTTCTTCAATTTGATCTCTTGAGATCAAGTTTGATGGTTATTAGGATTGAATTTTGTCAGTGGAGAGTGCCAAGGTCTTGTGACTCATTTTCGATCGATTCTTCTTTATTATTCATATCAGTGTTTAGCAGAGTAGAGTAGAGATGAGGTACAAAGATGGTTCATGACGACAAGTTGGCATGATAATCAATGATGATGGATGGATTGGCAAGTGGAATTTTCCCTAGTTGAGAGGAAGTGTTAAAATTGGAAACTAGGGCCAAATTCCACTATAAACAACTATGGGGAAGATAATTGTAGCGTTAAATTCCTTTTTTCGAGAGGACCAAAATCAATCTAAATATCGTCAAATTTGGATAAGTAAAAGTGGGTTTTTGAATTTATTCTCACGCAAAAATTATTAAGGTTGACCTTATCTCTATGACGGCTCAACAAATCCGTAGGCATGTCTCTTGACCCTCTACCGAATTGTATTAATAGGGGTGCTTCCACCCTCATTTGGAGAAATCCTAAGAGAAACTTGCACTACAAAGGATCTCTGATTGGTTGCAGTTTAAGAGCGTCCTAGATAGGTTCTAAAGTCTTTTCCAAGATTGGTTGAATGTCGAGTTGACCTCACAGCTGGGCCGAGTAATAGAGGGTGTTTTGCGGACAGTCTGGTCATGTTTTGGGTCTGGTTTTGAAGCATTTTTGTGAGCAGATCCTTGGTAATAATGCCGTAGTCCTATTGTGAAGCTTAAAGGAGGGTCGAACCCTACATCTGTTTGGAGGAGGGCCGTGAGTTTGCATGGTGGGTTGGGAGTAGCCCTACTGGCCAACGAAGTATGGAGGAGCCTCACAAAAGGTAGCCACAATTGTTAGAAGTATTCTTGAGCCCTAGCGCTGAAGATGTCAGGTGATTAGCCCTAACCAGGTCGAGACCATAAGCAAAAGAAGTTGACCCGAACAATGAAGCATGAAGGTATGTTCATGATTTGTTCCTTGGCGTTGGGTCCAAGTTTTGGATAAGATTAGATGGAGGTCCTATTTGGACAATGATTTTTCCATCCTCATCTTCAGTTAATAAGGCTGCATATATATTCAGGATTGAGTTGCTTTTGAAGTACGGTAAGTGGTTGCATCATTCAGAAGAGCAAACGTCACTGGGTTATCTCCTTGACATCTGGATAATGGTATTGCTCAACATATTGGCAAGTTAGTTTGACTATATGTGTACTCTCTCTCATTCTTTGTTGAACATTTGATCATAATAAAAAGAAGAATTGATCAAGGGTTTTCCCCTTCTTTGGGTTTTTCCCTGGCTTGTGCCATATTCATGTGTTCTCTTATCTTGGCTTGTCCTCTGTATTATTTATTTATGTTCTTGCCTCAGTTGATATCAATGTGATAATAATCGATATGCTTCTAATAGAAATGGATTGATGTCTATGAAAGATTGAAGTAACTATCCTTAGCAAGAACATGTTAATCAAAACTTAATAGAATTTGATAACAAAATAACCCATTTACATGATGTGGTCAATTACGATTGTTGGTGCCAATGGATAAGTAAATATCAACTTGGTACCTATAGGATAACAATGGTTTATTTGTGAAATATTTTTCCAGAGCCATTGCAAGAGCTCTTAGCCTAATGAACGTTGAAGCCGGAAGGGCATGTGAAAATGTCAACACATTCCAACGCGTTGATGGCTTATTCATGCTCCTTTATGGTAAGGAACGAATCTTGAAGAAGTTTATTGATTACTTGCTGTGAGTTTGGCCTAGGGAGGGAAGTTAATTCCCTTGATTTTTCCTTGGCTAGCTTTCTAGTAAAGCAATATAGTCGACAACTTTAGTTGCAATGACAAAGTTTAGGGTTTGTGGGCATCCTTGGGCTTCAATTATAACAGGTATTTCTTCTTGGGTTTGGTTATTTGTTTTTCCTGTTATAGATAGGGTGCAAGTATTTTGATTTGTTTCTAAATGTTGATTATGGATGTTGAGCATTGGTTGGTGTGTAGAAATGTTGTTGTAGCATGATGTAAAGTGAGGCACCACGCTACCACGAGGAAGAAGAAAGTGTTGTTGTCTCTTGGTTTAGATAAAAACCAAGAAACTCTAGGATAGAGGAAGAGGTGGTAAGACCACTAGGTTAATTAGGGTTTTAGGGTTGCATATGTGACCTAGGGATGTAGATTAATTATGCTAATTCAATTAGACCCCAACAAGTAGAAAACGACAACTAATTGACAAAGGAAAGTAAACTAATCTAGGTAGTTTAGATAAAAACCAAGAAACTCTAGGATAGAGGAATATGTGGTAAGACCACTAGGTTAATTAGGGTTTTAGGGTTGTATATGTTACCTAGGGATGTAGATTAATTATGCTAATTCAATTAGATCCCAACAAGTAGAAAATGACAACTATTTGACAAAGGAAAGTAAACTATTCTAGGTAGTTTAAATAAAAACCAAGAAGCTCTAGGATAGAGGAAGAGGTGGTAAGGCCACTAGGTTAATTAGGGTTTTAGGGTTGCATATGTGACCTAGGGATGTAGATTAATTATGCTAATTCAATTGGATCCCAACAAGTAGAAAATGACAACTAATTGACATTAGATAGAGTGTGATGGACGCTCAACCGGGTACCCATTACTTTATCTTACAAGCAACACCAGATGGGATGGATGGATCAACCTTACCCTTGAATTTATTACTCCACCTAGTTGATGGATGGAGTGCTGCCCAATCTGAAGCCAAGAAAGGAAGAGAAAGGAATATCAGTAGGGGATGACATCTGTTAGAAGCCCTTACCTTTTTTCCAACCCACCCGCCCAAGCAAGCACAGGCAAGAGCTAGAACAACAATAGGTTGAACTTAAATGCCTAAAAGAAGGCTTTATTTCTAAATAAATTCCACTTTCTCAGTTGAGAAGGTTTTTCAAACTCATGCAACGGAACTTAGTGGTTGCTTCGAACCAGGTAGTCCATCGATTGATCGCTAAATCTATCCAACTACATCCTGCTTGCCATTTCTTCCTTCCTTGCTTAACGTGCTAGGCACACTCTCAAGTGTATGGCAGGTAAACTTGAACTCAATCACCACTGTTTGTCTTGTAGTATATGGGGGACTTAACCTCATATAACATCAAATAACATAACATCACTTTCTCTCATTTGGTTGCAACTTAACAATAAATCACTATATCATCTAGTGTCGACTTGGAAACACATTATATCTTGCACATGGTAGTTCGATCAGTGCCAAGTTCTTGGGGGCCTCCGGGCTCCTCGATCGAGTCTATATCTCGGTGCAATAAGTCCTCCTAAATATATCAAATCTCTCTTAAGTGAACACGAAGTGGGATAAAAATATATAACGCAATGTGATATATAAGACTTGTTGGTGATATTGGTGGACGTGTACTTGGCGGGTGCCTTATCGGACTGGGTAGGATTGGACTTATGTGGAACGATTTGTAAAGCCACTACTGTCAGTTGCATATGAAGCTCAAATTGTGAACAACATATGTAATGCTTCGTTCATCATTGCATCCATTCAAAGTAGGTACCTTTGTTATGTAGTGGTTAGTTTTGGTATGGGGAGCTCTATCTTTCTCTCAGCAGGTATGTGGGAACGATGGGGACTTCTCCTTTCTCTCGTCTGTTGGAGAACACGAAATGGTTGGAGTAGTTAGGGGAATGGGTGCTATCACAACTTAACACTGGTACTACACATCACGTGCCTCCCTGAAGGCATTGCCTGGACCAACGTGAATTCCACCACCATCTGACCAACATGAATGAAAAAACTTGACTAGTGTGAATGGCTCAACAACCTATCTCCTCTCTCTGGTTCTAATGGCTCAACCTCCCTCCCTCCCCTCTTTGGAGATCCTATCCCCTTTCCTGAGGACCCTTCCATTGCGCATATGATTCCCAAATGGTGCATCATATATAACAAGGTATTAAATCGCTCTTGGTGTGAAGTAGTTATAACTGCACATAGCCTAGGTCGCACACACATAATAATGTTGTTCTTTGCCCGCCCCTTCCTTTCCTCACTCGCAAGCTAGGCAATTAACTCTAGCAACGCGCCTAGCCATCGTTTCCCCGTATGGCGGCATGGGTTCCATCTACTATACTATCCTCTCTAGGCTATCAAGTATTGTTGGTTTCTTAGCTTGTGCTAGGTATTTTCCCTGAATGCAACACTTTGTTTTGGGAGCTGTTGTAGCTCAAAATTTTTGAGCTTTTTAGTGTGCATCAATTTTATTTGAGAAATTCATTGTGCGGGAATTCATTTTCTATTAAATAAAATTATCAAAATTTTAAATTTCAGTGGGTTTTTACACTTTTAGTGACAAATTAAAAGGCACACTTCTTTGGTGGGTGCATCATTTGCAAAGATAGATCAATAGTTAAAAGCTATTTCGCCCCCCCTCAAAGCTACCTGATGATTAACATAAGGGGGGGTTCGAAATGATTCCTAGGTAGTATATTGCCGAGGGTATGTGGCAAACATACACCTATTATGGGGTCCCCTCCTCAATATACCAAATCTGCCTCGCTACCCTATTGAAAACCTGTTAAATTTTATGCATGTTCTATGCTTAGAGAAATTTATTTCAATTTTCATAGTTAGCTCAATATCTTTTCCATATTAGCAATCACATCAACATTAAAGTAAATTGCAGATAGAACATAAACATAAATCGCAGAAGACAAGCCAAGACAAGAGGACACAAGATGTGGCGCTAGCCAGGGACAAACCCCAATGTGGGGAAACCCTTGATCAATTCTTCTTATATGCTCTTCAATAGTTCAGCAAAGAGAGAGAGATAGTACATATACATCATAAGTCAACATTTTGACTTATTAACATAGAAGCATAGATCTTCTCTAAGAAGATGTCACATGAGGTCGCTGATCTGAACTTAGGCAAAGGCAGACTGCTTCAATAAATCCTCTAAGGTGACTCGATCACCATACTGCACCTCACTGTGCCGCATCTCATCATCATGCTGCACCTGTCACTTTGTTGCACCCATTACTCTTGTCACTGAGATGCAACCAGTGATGGTTGTACCCATCACGGTGCACTATGCTGCACTACTCACAGTTGTACCCATACATGCTGCTGTACATACTGCCTCCACTATGTTGCAATCATTATAGTTGTACCTATACATACTGTCATCATGCTGCTACACTAACTGTCACCTATAGCCAACCAAAAAAACTTTTTCCCTTACCTTAAAACTGCCCACACAGACCTGCGTCCTCCTTTCTTCAAACTCGGCCTCGCTGTAGCGTTTAACAACCCTCCACGCAGTCACTACGAAACCCTTGCTATGATGCTATGGCCTATGGCCTAGCACATAATAACTTAGAAGTAAATTTCCTCAAAACAGTTACATAAACATCATTAACGCAACAACACTAAGGAGCAGACTTCAACGCTTTCCTTTACTGTATGGCTTATCAAATTGTCCTTAAGGCATGTCTATATTAGCTTCCTTTATCACACAGTCACCTACAACAAACATGCATTTTAAAGTTGTGATAAGACATTTCCTTGCTACGTTATAGGGCTTCCTTTGTTGCTTCATTGACAATGGATGAATGCTCCCTTAGGACTGTGGATAAGGATTGCTTCAGGCAGCGTATTAGGGCCTTCATTAATAGCATATTAAGGCTCCTTCTAGACTGCGCATAAGTATCTCTTGGACAACGTATTAGGACCTTTCCTAATTGCGAGTTAGGGCCTATATTAGCTGTGTATAGAACCTCCTTTTCGCTGCATATTAGGGCCCAGTTGTTGCGGAATAGGATCACTGTTTAGCTGTGAATAAGGGCTCAACAGACTGCAGATTAAGGCCCATATATTATCAAGCATATTACTGATGGAGGCACAGTTCAATTAACAAATTTAAATGCATAATTGATTCAAGGAAGAGTAAATGGCCATAGGTTGAAGCTGTACAAGGACAACCCTGTCCCTACAACTTCGCTCTAAAGAAGAAACATATAAGGGCCTCTTTAACAGTGAATTAGGGCCACCCTTAACTGCGGATAGAGCTCCCTCCTTGACTGCGTAGAGCCTTCTCTTTTGACTGTACCTTGATCTCGTATAGAACAACAATTAGGGCATCTCCCTTTAGGTCAACGTTTAGATTTCTTCTCTCCTCCATGACAGTGTTAAGGTCTCTCTCAGAATGCAGATTAGAGCATGACATATTCCCTTTGACTGCATCTAGATGTTCCTCCTTTGACTGCGACCAGACTGCTCCTAGACTACTGCTAGGGCATCCTCCTCACTGTGGCTATGACATCATAAGGCTTAGGCCAAAATATACTCTTGAGATCTCTCCTCCCACCAAAACCAAAAGACAAGTGGAGAGGAAAAGATCACAAGAAGAGTGTGTGCTAATGATTTGCAAGCCACCTCTTTTTATACTAAAACGTTGAGCACAAGTGGGGTTTATTTGGTTGGTGGCCGACCTTGATGAATTGTCTTATAACACAAATAAATTCATAACTCCGTGAATACTTATCGGAATCGGATGATTTTTAGATCAATCCTACACCTCTCGACGAGAGGGATCCAAGAAAAATATCATCTGCCATTAATAAGATGACACACATGGAGTTTGGCCATAGTTTCCAATTTTAACACTCCCTCTCAACTAGGGAGAACTCCATCCGCTGATCCATATGTCCGACTATACTCAGTGCCTTGCGCTGCTCTGCTGAACCATGAAGAAGAAGAATTGGTCAAGAATGTCTCGTACCATTCTCTACTGACCCAAAGTCAGTTTCATATGAAGAGAGTGCGTCATATGACTCTTATTGACCCGAAGTTAGTTTTATTGATCCCAGATCAATATCACAAAAGAGTGTCTCAAACCACTCATACTGATACCAGATCAATGGAGGTCATCCTAGCATAGAGAATACGGTAGATACAACGATGCGTCCATCAATAGTACTACTAATGGCCCCTAACCCCATTTCCCTACTCATTGATTAGATGAGAGGTACTTCCCATGAGTCCTACACTGCATGGGTAGGATGCCTCGACATGAGAACCAATCATCCTGTCCCACAGGAGAACTAATTATCCTGGCTCACAGGAAAACGAATCATCCTACCCCAAAGTCGCCTCAAGGTATCACAAGGGAAGGCTGAGCTATTCACCCTGTACATAGTGCACCATTAGGGGAGGGTGAGTTGCCCTATGGTCGTGTGTTGCTCTAGTAAGTACCCCAAGCCCCCCAAAGCTCCCATAGCTCAATGCATGCAACATGTACGACCCTGTTGAAAATCCGAAAATCGGGTCTACAATAAGGGGGATACCCACTCGGTCTGGACCTTGAAAGCAACTTCTTTTCCGTTTGGGATGGTGGGTTCGACTGGGGATAATGGGACCAGTTTCCCAATTTGTGTGTGTGTGTGTGTATTGAGAATTGATATTTCCTTTCTAATAATTTCTAAGTAAAATGCTTGTATTCTAAATCTAATTTAACATGCAATTGTATTCTAATGAATAGAAATATCTAATTCTAAAACTAACCCTGGATTTTAATTTTTCAGTTATGCGATCTAAAATAATTTCTAACAGCTATTGGTAATAAAGATCATTCAATTGCTATAAGAAAAAAATTCAATAAAGATGAACCGTTTTGTATAAAAAGTTAGCCGAAACAATTGTGAAAAGCATATCGCATAATAAGTCACTCATATATTAAGCATAAATAGAATAGCCATCACCGTACAGAAGTGCCAAATGATAACTCAAGCATTCAAGCATTCATATATAAATAAATGAACATAAATATCACCTTAACACATAAGCAGAAATCGTTAAGAGATAAAAGTACCATTGATAACAAGTTCTACTCATGAGCTTCAACAATAATGATTTATCTCTTCTTAATTCAACATCTACTAAGAGTACAAAAGTGCAATTTCAGTAGCAGATATTAAACACAGATATCAATAAGTTTTGTTCTATTCATTCATCAAAACCTCCTCAGAGGCTGCAGAAGTGCATGTTCTGAGGAAACGTTTTTGACAAATTTCAGGACCCTTTTCTAAATGCATGAGAAGGGTTGAAATACTACTAGCTAAATCTAAAAATAGTTTATTACAAAAATATAGGCGGAGGTTTAAATGATTGTCCTCATCTAAAGCAAAACTAAAACTAAAACTGAAACTAAAACTGAATCTGGCAATTAACTATCTATGTATTTGTTCTTTGTGGTCGCAAGCATTCAGCATCGGCTTGAGGAGAGTTGGTTGGGCGACCTCCGACTTTAATTTCCCTGTGAAAACATAATTAGCAAGTGTTGGCGCATCTTCTCAGCAAAATTAATGAGACATTTGAGAGTCATGCATTGACTGTGTGGTTTTACCAAGTATCGTCAGTAAGAATCCCAATTCATCTTGGTTAAACTCTTGATAGACTCTACTCTTTCTTTAGCCTTTGTCTCTAGCTTGTTTGTGGACGCTGTGCAAATGATCAGATATTTACATACCACTTTAATGATATCTCTGATAAATACCACTGGTTTTTTGAGCTTGGGTTTTGCCTTTAGCCTCTAGCGATTTTTCCTATAATTTTCCAGGCTTACAGGCGACTGAGTGATCAGAGGCTTTCTTTTTCAAGGGGTTTTGCCCGACGATGCTGCTAATCGCGCAACTGAAACTGCCTCCGTTTCTTGACCTGGGCTTCCCTGGTGATATTTTTTGCCTCTTGCGCGTTTTTTTTAGAGGATATATAAACCTTAAATTTTGAGGAGTGAACGACCCAATGAGTCATTGGCTCTGAGTCTTAAACTGTCTGTCTGTTATATCAGCACTATTCAATACCCATATGACCATGTCTGTGTATGGAAGAATCTTGGGCTTTGCCGCTATCCGGTGCAAGAATGAGCATGCTAGTTCTGTAATTGATGCCTCAGATGACCAACGTGAGTCTGCAGTTGTCATAACCTTCATTACTCTGGGATTTTCTTCCTCAAGTAGATTGTACATGCCTTCCCAGGTAGCAACGTCGATGTCTCTGTTACAGGTGGTGTCTATGTATAAGGGTGTCATTTCTTTGTCTTTAGAACTCGGAGCTTTTCCCTTCTTTCCCATAATATTCTGAACACTGCTATGTATACCTCTTTGCTTTTCGCTTTTGCAATTTACAAATAAGGAAAGAGTAATGATAAGAAATAGGGTGACGGGAAAGCTTTAAATGTCGAAATCATATAAAGTATATCACCCTACGTGAAATGACCCTTCAATCAAATCAAAACCTTATTTCATTAATGATTATCAACTAACTCATTAAATTAACATTAATGCGCATAACTGGGCATCGGTTTACAGAAAAACTTTTTTGAACGACAAGCCCTGCAGATCTGTGATAAAGCGATTTTGTGATTTGCTTTGCAATATCGCAGATCGCAATATCGCTAATCTGTTGTGTTTGACAATCATCTATTACCATATGTTTCTGTGAAATGCGATTTGCGAGAAGCGTCATCGCACATCGGCGGCTCGAGGTATCTCACCTTAAGTGATATTGGAGGCATATGAAAACTGTGATGTGATGAGTTTCTTCAGTGTGCGATCTCGCATCGCGATTTTGCAATCTTATGGGTTTGTTTATAGGATGTTATCCATTACCTTTTTTGCGATGCGACGCTTTATTATTGAGAGAATGGTTTTGTTTGAACTTATCATAAAACTTAAGTCTTTTTGGATTTTTGCGGGTATTCTCCTAAGTTTATGATAGTAATATTTATTCAAAAAAGGAATACAAGTACTAATTTATTTTTTAAATTTTTCGATAAAGGGTCCCCACTTATTTAGTATTAGTAATAAAACTAAATAAGAAGGGGGGGGGGGTTGTTGCTGGTCACAATAATTGATGATTCACTTGTAAGAATCAGTGATCTCTGATTTTCTTAACTTCCAAAACAGAAAGTTTTTAAAGAAAATCAAACTTTATTATAGAAAGATAAAGTACACCATGCTTTCTGTTGTTAATTATATTTTGTTTCTTCTATGTTAACTTTGATTTTTTACTTCCTAGAGCTAGTCATTGTATTTACATCAGCCACTACTTGGTTTGTAAAGATAAAAACAAAGTGTTCTCTGTAAATTAGTTTTAAATATGCTCATTTTTCGTAGGTAGAGCCTCTGCTGCTAGCAGGCGTTTATAGCCTTGACAGGGTTACCTGTTACCCAACAATGATCCTGTACCCTACTTGGAGAAATATACGATTTTCAAAGAGAAATCCATATTCACACTTATTGCTTTTATTTTCTTTTAATTATTAAAGAACAATGCCTTGGTTTGGTAGCCAAATTATGACAGTGTCATTCACTTGATTTATAACTTTGTTGAACAAGTTGGCTTGTGATGAGACCCCTTGTCTTTCGATTGCAACAATCTTGAGTCATTTCCCTGTTGTGGTATGTAGTTTTGGCAAAGTCACTGAGTTATAATATCTTATGATCATGATAAGTTGGCTCGTGATGAGACCTCTTAATCTTTAAGTTTAAAGTGTATCACTAGATTATTTCTTGAAGCTCGTAATTCTCTAGGTGGGGAGGAAGTCATTGTTTCCTTAAGAATAGCTCTGGACGACAATTGTAGAGTTTTCGGAAAGAGATTTTCTACAGAGAATCTTTGTTTTGTTATTGATTCCTTTCATTTGACTGATATAAAACAAATTCTCACTAAAGGTTGTTTTTTTTTATCAAAATTTGCAAGGTTGAAACTAGTATCATTTTCAGGCTTATAGCCTTTCACTGCATCTTTCACTAATAATGACGAATTTTCCAAATCAGTTATATTTATACAAACGAAAAACAAAATCTAAAAGAAACACTTGCCTTTTCGTGAATTCCAAATGTAACCATTTACAACTGGTTTTATTATCAAAATAAAGTAAAAACTAATTTACAAAAATAGAAGAATGATCTCCTATGGAAAGTATTTTTTGAGGATATGCCTGTTAACAGGTAAAGATTCTCTTTTTCCTGTTAGATCCTGTAACATAAAAGTAGATGGACCTATGATTTCCGCAATTTGGAAAGGGCCAAGCCACATTCGTTGGAATTTCGTATGTTTGCCTTTTTCTTCGTGAACCTTGTCCCATTTTAAAACTAGATTCTCAATCTCAAAGTCCTTTCTAGATACCATGTTTGAATCAAAAGAAGTTTTTACTAATGCTTGGTGATGAGCATGAGTTATTTTATCCTGTTCTCGTTGCTCTTCTAGCTTAAGGATTTGCAACTGCCTTAGTTGTAAGGAAGAAGTTGGTGTTTCTTCAATAAATTGAACTAAGGCCAAAGAGGGAATCGCTAGATGAGTTGGAAGGATCACTTCTTTCCCATAAACTAAATTAAAGGGAGAAGTGCCAATGGAGGCTTTCTGCGTTATTCGGTCTGCCCATAGGGCAAACATTAAAGATTTGTGCCAATTCTTATGATTTTGATCGATGGTTCGCTTAATGATTCTGATTAAGTTTTTATTTGTTGATTTAACTAACCCGTTCCCCTGTGGGTAATAATTGGCAGAGCATTTATGTTTAAAACCTCTTTTGAGCGCAAATTCAGTCATATTATTGTCAGAAAAATACGATGCATTATCAAACATTAAAGCAGAGTGTAAACCAAACCTGGTGATTATGAACTGATCTATGAAATCAATGTTGTGTTCAGCATTAGCTGTCTTGAGAGGAATTACTTCTACCCATTTAGTAAAATAATCTGTAGCTGTAAGGATATACCTATGCTGTTTAGAAGAGTGAGGAACCTATTATATCCAATCCCCATTGATCAAAATGTTGATCAATATTGATTGGTTGCAAAGACAACAATGGTTTCTTTTGTTTTCCAGCAACAATTTGACAAACTTGACATTTCCTTACGTAACAATGTGCGTCTTTGAATAATGTAGGCCAATAGTACCCCACACGCAAGATTTTATGTGTTGTAGCATCTCCAGCATAATGTCCACCTGTTGGTCCATCATGGAGTTCCTGCGACACCTTTTCAGCTTCAGATTTCTCAAGACATCGAAGGAGAACATAATCATAATTCATCCTAAAAAGTACATTGTTCACGAGTTGATATTGCTTAGCCTTCAATCTTATGGTTCTTTTCTTTGTATAATCTAGGTTTGAAGGAGCATATATGTTCTTTAGATAAAATATGATATCAGCATATAATGATTCAATATCGTTTAGGCTTACCTCATACATTTGTACTTATGAAGATGGTATTTCAGACATAAGCGATGCTCCAGCTAGCATTTTACAAAAGCCTTGACCTTTTACAATATTTGCTGGTTTAATTTTAACATCGTATTCTTGTAAAACAGTAACCCAATTGGCTCTTTTCTCACCCACGTCTTTCTGTACTAAGAGATTTCTTACTGCTAGAAATAGTACTATGATTTTTGTATGGGTTTTAAGTAGGAAGGGTTTGAAGTGTTTGATCACTTTGAAAACTGCATAAGCTTGTTTCTCGACGTCAGAATAATTTAATTCAGCCCCTTGCAGATTTGAACTGAAAAAGGCAATTGGGGCTTCTGCCTTGTCTTGATTTGCTTGAGTGAGTATCGCAACATATGATGTATCAGAGGCAAATGTGTACAAAATGAAAGGATTGAAGAAATTTGGAGTTGCTAAAGATGGGGCGCTTACAATCACTTATTTAATCAGATTGAATGCTTCATATTCCTCGTGGCCCCGTTTGAAGATTGAATTCTTTTTAATCATTGCTTGTAAGGGAGATACAATCCTTGAGAAGTCTGGAACAAATCTCTTAAAAAAATTAATTTGGCCAAGGAAGGATTGCATAGCTTTCTTGTTGTGAGGCAAGGGTACTTCGGAAATTTCCTTGATTCTATCGGGATCAATATGGATTCCAGATTTTGACACTATAAATCCAAGAAGTTTTCCTTTACTTAATGCAAAAAAGACTTTTTTGGATTAAGTGAAATCCATACCTTTGGCAACATTGGAAGATTTGTTTTAAGTATCTAAGATGATTACCACGTTCTTTAGAATATACGGTTATATCATCCAAGTAGATTACTACTGATTTGTTTATTAATACCTTAAATGCGATGTCCATGGCCCTTTGAAATGTGGTGCGAGCATTGATAAGACCAAAATGCATCTTTTGATATGCATAAGTACCCTATTTGGTTCTGAATGTGGTCTTTAATTGATTGTCAAGATGGACCAAAACTTGGTTGTAGTCAAAGAAACCATCCAAAAAGGACATTAATTCTGATCCTGCAACTGCTTGCAATATTTGCTCCATGGGAGGCAGGGGAAAATTATCTTTTTGGCAGGCCTTGTTAAGGTTTCGAAAGTCAATGCAAATTCTAATGTCTCTGTTTTTCTTTCTAACGGGAACCATATTGGAAACCCATCTAGAATGTCGAATGGGAAAAATAATTTTGGCTTTCAATAATTTATTGAGCTCATAATTAATCTGGCTTTCCAGATTAGGATGGATTTTTCTCAGCTTTTGCTAGACAAGTTTTTCATCGTTTATCATTGGGATAGTATGCTGAATGATAGAAGTGTCGTAAGTCTTAAGGTCATCATAGTACCAGGAAAAGACACTTTTGTATGGTTTCAGGGGATGGACATATGCTAATCTTTCTCCAAGGGCTAGGCCAAGACCTAGATTGATATTTTGTGGTTTGGTATCAGTTCCTAGATTTACTAATGCATAGTTCAAAGTTAAACTTTGAAGTTTTGAATTGGTAGATCTTTTGAATCGGTCTTTCAAATCATATAGGTCTTCCAACTTGACTACTGATTTTGGCATAGCATTATTAGTGCTATCTTGTTTCAGCTGTTTGTCATGTTGGTCCTCATCAATTATCTGATTAATGTAAGATCCCTCTGATGTGAAGAAGTTTACAATATCAGGATCATCGTTGAAAATCCTCCAATTTGTAATGTTATAAGGAATGGAGGGTCTAAAGATCAATTCGATTGAGAATCTGTCTGGGCTATAGTCTTCTGAGGGAATGAGCTTGGAAGCTACATTTTCTAAGAGGTCAGCACTACCATTTTGGAGTCTGGGAATTGATGAAATATTGAATGCTATAAAATGTTCAGTCAGATCTTGTACTAAAGATTGATAATGATTTAAATGACCTGATAGACAATGTATAGTATTTCGTACATGTCTAATAACAATTTCAGAATCTACGAAGACTTGTACATACTTGATATCTAATCTGATTGCCTTGCATAATTCCTGGACTAAAGCCTTGTATTCTGCAATGTTATTGGTGCAATTGAACTTGAGTCTATAAGTTAGCATAGTTTTGTTTCCCTCTGGACTGACTAATACGCATCCTGCTCCTGCTCCATCATTAGACTTAGAACCGTCAAAAAACAATTTCCAAAATAAAGATTTATTTACACGACTATCTATAAAATTAACACATTTAGAACTATCTGTTTGAGAAAAGTTTTTTACTTGAGACAAAACAAAATGTTCTAAGTAAGGTGAAATATGAGCATTAAAATTTCCCAAGAAAGAGTCAACAAATAATTGCCAATTATATTGCTGCTGTATGATATCGGTTCATTTTCTCCTTCCAATTCTGTTACTATGTATATTTGATGTCTTTTTTGCTCAACCTTTATCTGATTTGGTTTACCATTATAAGGGAGCCACATATGCAACCAATCGATTGCAAAGTATCCATGAATCTTTTCAGTCCAATCTCTAATAAGAATTAAGCCATAGAATTATGGAATGTTTGCAACTAAAATATCAATAACTTGACATACCTTTGGATTAAATGAAAGCCTTATGGTAACCTGATTTAGTTCACCGATCACTTCAACCTGCAACTGGTCCAGCTGAACTATGCGTACTGCAGATTTTTGAGGTTGAGCGTTCAGCTTTGCACATATTGATTTAGGTAAGGTATTAGATGAAGCTCTTGAATCTACTAAACAATTATGCAATTTTTGTTGAAAACTTCATAAGTAAGAAGAAATGGGGGAGTATGAGATCTTGACCTTCCTCCAATTAAAGCGATATTGTTTGGATCAACTTTATTAGTCACATTAGTTGGACGTCTTCCCATCTTATGAGAAGCTTGTGAGATTACAGCGGTAGGAAAAGGTGCAACATGTATTGCGTGTAACTCTTTCAAAAGTAGCTTTTGTTGACGTTTTAACTTGCTCAATTCATAAAAAGTAATGTTAGCCTTAGTCTTCATGTCTTCTATGATATTATACTCCATTTCATTAGAAACAATCAATGTTTTCTATGGAGTGAGTGAATCTGTTTGGACTGGGCTTGTTTGAGTCGCTTTGGGTGATGTTTTCTTACCTGTGACTTTATCCTTAGACATTGAGCTTGTGCTCTTCAGTTTAGGAGTAGGTTGTGGAGGATCGAGTTGATTTCTACTTCTGGTACTCACTGGTGATGCCTCTTGATCCTCTTCGTCCGGGAGGATGAAGTCCCACATTCCCTATACTTCTACAACTTCTTCTTCATCAGTAGGCTCCTCATTAGAAAATTCCTCTTCTTCTTCTTTTGATGCTGCATTTGTAATAGCATTGAGAGGCTTAGAATCAGTTGAAGGATTTTTCCTATAAGGCCTGTAAGGCTTTTTTGAAGAAGTCTCTGCTACTTGTTTCTTAATGTCAACCATTTCATTAGACATGCTTTTCAAAACTTTCTGCAATCCTTCTAAATCAAATGGGTCTTTTGATTATTTTTTCTTGGGATTTTCTTTAAAAGTGACCCTCTTAGATTTTCGTTCATCAACAACGTTTTACTTTTCTAAGGTTATGATACGTTTCTCTACCGCTATTGCTTTTTTCATGTTTTCAGCGAAAGTTGTTTTGGCAGCCTTGTCAACGAAGATTACTATGTTTGATGGTAGAGCTGATATGTACCATTCACTTCGAACTTCTTCACTAGGCTTAGAAGCGGTAGGAATTTTATTCAAAAGTTTATTGAAATGTGAATTAAAATCTTTGATAGGTTCCCTTGATTCAGTCCTAAGATTAGACAGGTCATTGATCAGTGTCGTAGTAGACCTGTCATCGCCGAACTTAGTCAATAGTTGCTCTTGGAAAATATCCCAACTGGTGATAGATCCGGATGGTAACGAAAAATACCATGATTCCACTGCTCTTTGCAAAGTGTAAGGAAAGAGTCTGATAACAACATCTTCATTAGTAACTCCATTGAGAGTTATAGATAACATAAAGTTGTTTATGTGTTCTTATGCTAGCATGCCCGTTTCATGATTAAACTTAGGCAGCCATTTTTCAGGATGGGCCAGTATTTGACTAAAGGGCATAGGCATTAAGACTGCCCCTGGGTTATTCCATGGGGTTTGGGCCATCGTTGAACTACTAACAGAGGAAAGCGCATTAGATGTTTCTTACAGTTGGGAAGAAGAGGATATTACAGTTCCAGATGATTGAGAAGGAGATGATGAAGTTCCAGTGGTCTAGTGGACAACAATTTGAAGTGGAGGGGTGGATGGTTGACTTCGCGGTGGAAAGGTTGAAATGGAAGATGATGACGAAAAAGTCTCACTATCAGATCTTTTAGGTGATTTCCTTGCTCTTTTCCTTTTAGGTAGAGGTAATTCAGTTGGTTCGATACTAAACTTTTCACTCTGCAATCTGGTAAGAGGATGAGAATGGTTATATTGCGAAGTCACACTACCTTGATATTTTTCAGACTTTTGGGGTGATATAGAAAATCACTGAAGTTTATGAATCAATGATTCAACTTCAGGAGGTTCAATAGTAGATTTATCTATAATGTTCGGGTTTGTGGCAGTGGTTGTTGTTTTATCGACTTCTTGCTCAAGATTCAACGATTCTAAATGCGATGGAGAAGTTGGGAAAGATGGTGAGGGCGATTTACTCTCAGAATGGTATTTAGATTTGGATTTACTTGCCATTTATAGTTCGAGTCCTCATTCTAGTGCCAAATATGTTGAAGCCCCAAAAATCGGGCCCACAACAAGGGGGATATCCACCCTGTCCGTACCTTGAAAGCAACTCCTTTTTCGTTTGGGATGGTGGGTCCAACTGGGGGTAATGGGACTAGTTTCCCAATTTGTGTGTCTGTGTGTTGAGAATTGATATTTCCTTTCTAATAATTTCTAAGTAAAATTCTTGTATTCTAAATTTAATTTAACAAAATGCAATTGTATTATAATGAATAGAAATATCTAATTCTAAAACTAACCCGAGATTTTAATCTCTCAGTTATGCGATATAAAATAATTTCTAACAACAATTGGTAATAAACATCATTCAATTGCTATGAGAAAAGAATTCAATAAACATGAACCATTTCGTATAAAAAGTTAGCCGAAACAATTGTGAAAGACATATCACTTAATAAGTCACTCATATATTAAGCATAAATAAAATAGCCATCACCGTACAGAAGTGCCAAATGATAACTCAAGCATTCAAGCATTCATATATAAATAACTGAACATAAAGATCACCATAACATATAAGCAAGAATCGTTAAGAGATAAAAGTACCATTGATAACAAGTTCTACTCATGAGCTTCAACAATAATGATTTCTCTCTTCTTAATTCAATATCTACTAAGAGTACAAAAGTGCAATTTTAGTAGCATATATTAAACATAGATATCAATAAGTCTTGTTCTATTCATTCATCAAAACCTCCTCAGAGGGTGCAGAAGTGCATGTTCTGAGGAAACATTTTTGAAAAATTTCAGAACCCTTCTTTAAATGCATGAGAAGGGTTGAAATACTACTAGCTAAATCTAAAAATAGTTTATTACAAAAATATAGGAGGTTTAAATTACCGTCCTCATTTAAAGCAAAACTAAAATTAAAAATGAATCTGGCAATTAACTATCTATGTATCTGTTCTCTGTGGTCGCAAGCATTCAACATCGGCTTGAGGAGAGTTGGTTGGCCGGCCTCCGACTTTAGTTGCCCTCCGAAAACTGAATCGGCAAGTGCTGACGCCATCTTCTTGGCAAAATTAATGAGGCATTTGAGAGTCATGCATTGATTGTGTGGTTTTACCAAGTATCGTCAGTAAGAATCCCAATTCAACTTGGTTAAACTCTTGATAGACTCTGCTCTTTCTTTATCCTTTTGTCTCCAACTTGTTTGTGGATGCTGTGCAAATGATCAGATATTTACATACCACTTTAATGATATCTGTGATAAATACCACTGGTTTTTAGAGCTCGGGTTTTGCCTTTAGCCTTTAGCACTTTTTCCTATAATTTTCCAGGCTTACAGGCGACTGAGTGATCAGAGGCTTTCCTTCTCAAGGGGTTTTTCCTGGTGATGTCGCTAATCACGCTTCAGAAACTGCCTCCGTTTCTTGATCCAGGCTTCCCTGGTGATATTTTTCGCCTCTTGCGCGTTTTTGTTAGAGGATATATAAATCTTAAATTTTGTGGAGTGAATGACCCAATGAGTCCTTGGCTCTGAGTCTTAAACTGTCTGTTTGTTATATTAGCACTATCCAATACCATTTGACCATGTCCATGTATGGAAAAATCTTAGGCTTTGTCGCTATCCGGTGCAAGAATGAGCATGCTAGTTCTGTAATTGACGCCTCAGAAGACCCGCGTGAGTCTAGAGTCGCCGTAACCTTCATTACTCTGGGATTTTCTTCCTCAAGTAGATTGTACATGCCTTCCCAGGTAGTAATGCTAGCGTCTCTGTTACAGGTGGTGTCTGTGTATAAGGGCGTCATTTCTTTGTCTTTAGAACTCAAAGCTTTTCCCTTCTTTCCCATAATATTCTGAACACTGCTATGTATACCTCTTTGCTTTTCGCTCCTGCAATTTACAAATAAGGAAAGAGTAATGATAAGAAATAGGGTGACGAGAAAGCTTTAAATGCCGAAATCATATAAAGTATATCACCCTACGTGAAATGACCCTTCGATCATATCAAAACCTTTTTTCATTAATGATTATCAACTAACTCATTAAATTAACATTAATGCGCATAACTAGGCATCGGTTTACGAAAAAACATTTTTGAACGACGATCCCTGCACATCTGCGATAAAGTGATTTTGCGATTTGCTTCGCAATATCACTAATACGTTGTGTTTGAAAATCATCTATTACCATATGTTTCTGCGAAATGCGATTTGCAAGAAGCGTCATCACATATCAGCGGCTTGAGGTATTTCACCTTAAGTGATACTGGAGGCATATGAAAACTGCGATGCGATGAGTTTCTTCAGTGTGCGATCTCGCATCATGATTTTGCAATCTTATGGGTTTGTTTATAGGATGTTATCCATTACCTTTTTTGCGGTGCGATGCTTTATTATTGAGAGAATGTTTTTGTTCGAACTTATCATAAAACTTAAAGTCTTTTTGGATTTTTGTGAGTATTCTCCTAAGTTTATGATAGTAAGATTTATTCAAAAAAGGAATACAAGTACTAATTTATTTTTTAAATTTTTCAATAAAGGGTCCCCACTTATTTAGTATTAGTAATAAAACTAAATAAGAAGGGGGGGTTGTTGCTGGCCACAAAAAAACCCTTATACGAAGGTCTCTCAACGACTCCAAGTCGTTCAGGAAATTCACATATTTGACCTTTCCCCGGGGCTTTGACAAAATGTTTGCGACCTGTACATCAGTCTCAATGCGATGGAGCCTCCTCGCTCATCGACTTACCATATCCCCGATAAGGTAGTATTTGATTTCTATCTGCTAGAGCAATCATCGAATACGGGCTTCCTCAACAATCGAATTGCCCCTTGGTTGTCACAAAGGATCACGGTGGTATTCATCATGTGTACAAAACAATTCATTGAAGAGCTTCCACAACCAGGCAACTTCATACGAGATCATACTCGTGGCTATGTATTCGGTCTTGACTGTGCTTCTAGCAACTGTCTTCTGCTACCTGCTCATCCATGATATAGAAGCAGAACCCAAAAAGAACCAGCACTGGGAAGTGCTCTAGTGATCCTCCACACTGCTTGCCCAGTCAGCATTCGAATAATCATGCAGCTTCACATTTCTGACAAAGTATCTCAATCCATGAGAGATTGTGCCCCGAAGATATCTCAGAAGATTCTTGGCACCAATCCAGTGAGGCTCAACCAAATATGAGCTCACCATACTAACTGCAAAACATATATCCGGATGGAAGTTCACCAAGAACATTAATGCAAATGAGTTTGTGAAACTCAGAGGCATTTCCTGAATCTGGTTCGGTATCACCACCATATAAATTCTAAAAGTTAAGATCCTCGAGGTAGTCACGAGCTTGTAGTTTACCATTCCACATCTGGAATCCAACTCCCTTTTACTTCTGCAAGTGAGAGGGTCTGCTCCAGTCAAAAATAGGTCGTTCTCAGAAGGTGCTGGTATGAGAGGTCTATCATTCACAACCTTCAAACAATGCTTTGGATCGGTTTCACTATGTGATTTCTCAGCTTCATCTGACAGCTATCAATCCTCTCATATCAAACTCGGGGTGATTTGCTACAAGCCATAGAGGGCTTTCTTCCAACTGCACACATGAGATTCCCGATCTTGAATCTCAAAACTCCTTGGGTTGTTCCAAACCTGTGGACCTGCTACATGAGGGGAACGGTCCCCTTATAAGATTTTCCTTTGGTACATCTCATACATGTACCTTCATGCTTCTTTTGAATTCAGGCATCTTTGTCATCATCTAACTCATGCTTCTTTTGAATTCAGGCATCTTTGTCATCATCTGACTCACAGACCTTTGGTGCTATGTGTCAACTGACATGGTCCCCAATGGACTTCCTGCAACTTGATTCAAATTACCAACCCTGAACCCATGAGTATGAGCATATTTGAAAATACTATTTTCAAACACGTACATTTCCATCGATAAATTCCACCCTGAAACCTTTGACTTCCATTGTCGACACCTGGTTCTTCTTGCGATCATGTACATAAAAGAGATTCTATAAATGAATTGAGTTACCCACATTCAATTGAGGGGCAACACCCTTTTCGGGATAGGTGGCATCGGCTCCAAGTATAATCCCATGAATGTTTCCATCTCTACCAAATTAGAGAGAGAGCACCCTTCTATTCGATGGAGTTCCTTGAAGCACTACAATCAATAAGCCAGATTCCCAAAGAATCTGAAGGATAGGGCCAATACAAGACAACACTTCTTTATCTTATAAAAAATAACATTTGGTTCTTCATACATGGGGTTCCTTGCTTTCTCTGAAGAGTCGACCATTTCCTTGATGACCTGCATTACATGTCATTCCTCTGATCATTGAAGATGTGCCTGGAATGATTGTTATCATCATCAAGTGGTGTGTCCCTGCCAATTAGACACTCCTTCACATAATGGTTGAACAAGTCATTTGCCTTTTCTTCCACCCTCAGATCTGGATTTCCCAATGAAGTGATCTTTGGGTAGGCCTCATAAGCTTTCGCTGCACCATTCTGATAATGTTCTTTGCTTCGATTTCACCCTTGGTGAATTTGAAGAGGGATGAGGAATCCATTGATCCTTTTGTCCTTTCCCAACTGTCTTCTGTGATTTCTCTTTCACTCTTGCTTGGGCATTGTCTTCCTTCAGCTCCAATACCATGTTAAATTTTAGGTATGCTCTATGCTTAGAGCAATTTATTTCAATTTTCATAGTTAGTTCAATACCTTTTCCAGATTAGCAATCACATCAGCATTAAAGTAAATTGCAGATAGAACATAAACATAAATCGCAGAAGAAAAGCCAAGACAAGAGGACACAAGATGTGGTGCTAGCCAGAGACAAACTCCAATGTGGGGAAACCATTGACCAATTCTTCTTATATGTTCTTCAATAGTTCAGCAGAGAGAGATAGTACATATACATCAGAAGTCAACATTTTGACTTATCAACATAGAAGCAGAGATCTTCTCTAAGAAGATGTCACATGAGGTAGTTGATCTGAACTTAGTTGAAGGCAGAATGCTTCAATAGATCCTCTAAGGTGACTCCATCACCATATTGCACCTCATTGTGCTGCACCTCATCATCATGCCGCACTCGTCACTTGCTGCACCCATTCACTGAGCTGCTCTTGTCACTGAGATGCAACCAATCATGGTTGTACCCATCACGGTGCACTATGCTGCACCACTCATAGTTGTACCCATACATGTTTCTGTACATACTACCTCCACTATGCTACAATCATTATAGTTGTACCTATACATGGTGCTGTACATACTGTCATCATTCTACTGCACTAACTGTCACCTATAGCCAACCAAAACAACTTTTTCCCTTACCTTAAAACTGCCCACACAGACCTGCGTCCTCCTTTCTTCAAACTCGGTCTTGCTGTAGCATTTAACAACCCTCCACACAGTCACTAAGAAACCCTTGCTATAATGATATGGCCTATGGCCTAGCACATAGCAACTCAGAAGTAAATGACCTCAAAACAGTTACATAAACATCATTAACGCAACAACACTAAGGAGAAAACTTCAACACTTTCCTTTACTGTATGGCTTATCAAACAGTCCTTAAGGCATGCCTATATTAGCTTCCTTTATCACACAGTCACCTACAACAAACATGCATCTTAATGTTGTGATAAGACATTTCCTTGCTGCGTTATAGGGCTTCCTTTGTTGCTTCATTAACAACGGATGAATGCTCCCTTAGGACTGTGGATAAGGGTTGCTTCAGGCAGGATATTAGGGTATTCATTAACAACATATTAAGGCTCCTTCTGGATTGCGTATAAGTATCTCTTGGACAACTTATTAGGACCTTTCCTAACTGCGAGTTAGGGCCTATCTTCGTTGTGTATAGAACCTCCTCTTAGCTGCGTATTAGGGCCTAGTTGCTGCGGAATAGGATCACTATTTAGCTGTGAATAAGGGCTCAACAAACTACGGATTAGGGCACCTTAGGACTTCGTATAAGGGCCTCTTTCACAGTGAATTAGGGCCACCCTTAACTGCGGATAGAGCTCCCTCCTTGACTGCATAGATCCTTCTCTTTTCATTGTGCCTTGATCTCGTATAGAACAATAATTAGGGCATCTCCCTTTAGGTCAACGTTTAGAATTATTCTCTCCTCCATGATAGCGTTAAGGTTTCTCTCAGAATGCGGATTAGGGCATGGCATATTCCCTTTGACTGTGTCTAGATGTTTCTCCTTCGACTGCGGCCAGACTGTTCCTAGACTGCTGCTAGGGCATCCTCCTTACTGCGGCTAGGGCATCATAAGACTTAGGCCAAGAGGGGATCCCTCCTCCCACCAAAACCCAAAGACAAGTGGAGAGGAAGAGATCAAAATAAGAGTGTGTGCTAATGATTTGCAAGCCACCTCTTTTTATACTAAAACGTTGAGCACAAGTGGGGTTTATTTGGTTGCTGGCCGACCTTGACGAATTGTCTTATAACACAAATAAATTCATAACTCTATGAATACTTATCAGAATCAGATGATATTTAGATCAATCCTACACCTCTCGATGAGAGGGATCCAAGAAAAATATTAGATGCCATTAATAAGATGACCCACATGGAATTTGGCCCCAGTTTCCAATTTTAGCAAAACCGTTCTCACAGAATGACGTGACAAAAAATAATAAATATATGGAGTTTATTTATGGACCTTGCAATTAGGATGGTATATATTGGAGAGATTATCAAGATTCCAGAATACGTGGCAGCCAAGTATTGATCCATGTGGATCCATGTGAATATGGTGTCAGGACACCGTGGCAATATAAAGCAAGAAAATAAATCTCATGTCTTTATCCAATTAGAGGGCTCCACATGTTCAACAACAAATTGATTGGTTTTAAAAGGGAAAATATCATTTCATTTTCCAATATTTGAAAGCGAAAGCTAATTGATGGACCACCAACAACAATTGTTTGAAGTTCATGACCATTGAAAGTCGCCATCAGTCTTGCTTAATCGCCTTCCCCTAGTATTTTTCAAATCCTTGTCTTATTTTTTTTTAATATGAAAATTAAAAAATCAAACACTGAATCCGTTGAGAGTTCTCAACTTGTCAATTTTGAAGAGATGAGCATAATTGACAAAGAATGAGACGTTTTTGATCCCCATTGTGAATTTGGCCCTTTTGAATTGAGAGAAACCTTCCAACAATTCAGAAGTCTTCAATATGTCTCATTGGTTTGGGAGTCTTATTTGACCCGGTTCACTATTTCCAAAACCTTTCACTTCTGAGAATTTGTAACCTTGTGTGCCAAGAATTATATCTCGAGCAAGTAACTTGTCATTTCTTGGAATGGAGTAATTATGTTTTTCATAAACCCTTAGTCAATTCAAGAAATGATTAGAAGTTAGAATAGTCATGCCCATTGAAACCCAACCCCTTGATGAAAATACTCTAAGCCTCAATTACGAAGAATATAGAAAAGAAAGAACTTTACTGTTGCAATTTTTACCTTTGGACTCCCAAATACCGGAAACCCCATTGCCGTACCCTATGTTACCCACCAAAATGTGGGTAACCCCATAGGAGAAAAGTTTTGTCCTTCTTTGGAAAACTATTCAGCCAGTAGCCCTACATTGCCCAATACATGATATTTTGTCATGATCCTCCATCATTTTCACTTGTTAAACACCTATCACCTTTCGACATTCCTCGTGAAGGAAAGGTGGTTCTTCACACAAATCCACTTGAAGACTTATTCCTCGTGATCTTGTGATCTCCCACTTGAGGACTTACTTTTATTTCTTTCATGGGATCATCCTCTTACAAATAAGGCATCTATGCTTTTACTATTCAATTTTTTCTATTGATAACAAGGATGGGACTATTTCATCAAATCTTAAAGTGGTTGTATTACTACCTATGGAAACTACTGGACTATCCCACAATTTTGGTAAAGAGCACAACAAATTGATACACTTATCTTTGTTTGAAATCTTAATATCTAGTGATAATAATTGTCTTACCATAATATTATAGGCATTTAGATGCTTTGTCACATAGTCTCCATCCTTTATTGCCAAGTTATACAATTTCTTTTGCAAGAACAATTTGTTCCCTAGAGACTTAGATTCATGCAAAGCCCCTAACTTGTTCCATAATGCCTTTGTTGTAACTTCACCTAAAACATTCAATAATATTGAATCTGAGATTCTATGGGGCACAATAATAACAATATGGGGATTACATGGGTACAACAATATAATAAGGGGGTTGTACTAATAACAATAAGGGGTTACACTAGTAGTATAGGGGCCTAACATCCTTTGACTCCATTCAAATCTCTTACCAGATACAATCATCTCAAGGAGGTTTTCTCGAGCATAAATACCTTTGCCTAATGGTTCCCATGATGTTGGGAAACCATTTAGGGCCATGTTAGCTAGCTCTACATCTTCAACTTTCTCCCCAACCGCTACAAGTCGATCATGAAATTTTGTGATCTTCATAAGATAATTGGTGACTTTGTTTGATTTGGTCATCTCTACGGAGTTAATTTTATTTTGCAATATCATCTTCTTGTTTATGTTTAGACTTTGGAAAAGACTAACTAGGACATTGGACATCTCCTTAATCTCCATTTGAGTCTCCTCCTAGATACAATCCTTCCAAAGCCTCTCAAAATCAAGAAAGTTTTCTTGATCACAAATACCTCTGGCAAATGGTTCCAGTGAAGTTGGTAAGAAATTTAGTGCCGTGTTCACTAACTTTACATCTTCAACCTTCTCCTCAAGCATTGAAAGTTGATGATGACTCTGTGTGATCTTCATTAGGTAATTTATGACATCTCTTGGTTAATATTTCTTCATTGCAAATAAATTGTAATCAATTAAAATGGTTGAGAGGGGGACACAAAGTCTATTTCTTGAGGAAGGAGATTGCTTGAGGGAAATGTTGTTTTAAATGTCAGCGTTGGTTGGTTGAAATGGTCTTAATGGGCTGACCAACAATAAGTTTAACCAACAAAAAAAGGACAGGTCCAGGTGTTCTTAGCCTCTAACATCAAGCAAGAAAGGACAAAGTATTGAATATGGGAATGGGTTGCGTTGTTAAGGGGGACTGCATGGAAACCAGGAAAAGGAGGCACGGTTGGTCAGTGGGGAGATTTTTTTTTGCATGCAACCACTCTCTCATGAGGGAGCACATGCATAAGCAGGGAGAACAAACTCTTAGGAAAAAGGGCTCGCGCGTGGAAGCAATGGAAGAAAACTAGCTAAAGAACCCTCACAAACACTTGTTGGGCCAATATCGTAGAAAAATGGCTTGCCTTGAGGTTGAAGAATCCATTGGGAAGCTTGGTGGATTGATAAACCTACCTCTTGGGAGCACAAGGCATTTTAGTGCTTGTTGGGTTGGTGAAACACAATGTGTTGCCTTGGGGTTGAATAACACGGGTGCTTGCTTCCATTGGTGAACCCCATCGAAGGGATGCACCCTTGTACTCCTTGGTAGCTTAGCTTGTTTATGAACTCTCTGCTTTAAGTGGAAACTCCTCCTGAAGTTGAGTTTCACTCTCTGTGTTAGGATCTATGCTATGATGTCGTGATGCTGTAATCATAGTTTTAAAAATTGGTCGGCTTGAACCAGAAACTAGTCAAACCGGCCAAAAAACCCGGTTGAAGTGTCATTTTCACCCAAATTTCACAAAAACCGGCTCTAACCGGCCGGTTTAGAATGGAACTGACCAATTTATGGTCAAACCGGCTGATTCATTACCAAGGTCACAACGGACCCATACGATGTGGTTTAGGAAGCTTCAGGGATGTTTTGGAGGGAAAACTAGGGTTGTTACCCTCCAAAAACACCCTCTCCAACATCAGAATGGGTGGAGGAGACTGAAGATCCTGTGTTTGATGCTGATTTTGATATTGACATGGCATTGGTGGGGGTTGAAGCAAATTTGGTAGCACCATCAGAACCAGGTTTAGTAGCCACATCAAGCAAAGGAAAACAATCAATGGAAGGATGAACTCGTGCTTCCATTAGGTCCACTTATATTGTTATTGGTGGTAGTGCTACTGAGGTTGCAGATGAGGCTGAGGCATCCTCAGACTCTGAACCAGATTATGTCTATGTAGCTCGTGATGATGATCCCGTGTCTAGTAGTGGTGATGAATTTGATGATTGATCACGTGTAGACTTGTAGTCTTATAGTAGGCAAATGGCCTCATAGTTTGTAGCATTGTTTTTGGACTTTATAGGCCATTTAGAGCCTCATTGCTTATGTATTTTGTCAATGATATGTATTGCACTCGATGCCATTTTGATATATTCACCTTTACATGGTATATAGATGAGCAAACTTTGCATATTTTGTCTCTATTGTCTTGGAATCATGGTTTTAAATCTTAAAAATAGTTTTTTCATTAAAAATTAATTATTTAATGTATTTTTTTAAAAACCGATTCATTGAGATCTGACCAATCTCGGTTTGAAACTTGATTTATTAGGTGGACCAGTCCTGTCACTGGTTCTATTTTTAAAACTATGGATGTAATCTACTTAGATCGCTGGTGGGCGGAGGTGACGTAGCCTTCAGACTCCTTGATTCATCGGTGATACTGGCTCAAGCATATCATTTCCATTGGTTGTGTACATGTGAAGGATCACTGATTCATCGATTGTTCAAATAGCTGGTGGGTGAAGGTAGTGTGGCTTTGGGGCACCTTGTTTCAGCTAGAGATTCGGTTATTTTTCTGAAAGCACTCATCCTCAAGCACTGGAATCTGGCTCTGGGGTGACAACTAATAAATCCTCAAGCACTTATCCTATATGCAGGCGCTTCTTTCACCCAAATGTGGATTTAATCCCTTCAAACCTGCGTCAATCATGAGTACAGAGTGAGGAAGGTACTCGTATAAGGGCCCTAGGAAGAATTCCTTTGTACCCTGTAAATGATGCACATGATTAGGCATTATATTATCACAGTGTCCCTTAGCAAAGCTCCCTTTTGGTGGCATCTTTGACCGTGGCATATAATCTTGACGTTTAATATCAGCGTCTGCCCTCATGCGACGAAGGCTCATGACTATGGTCCTTTGGGACATGTCACCCCACCCTGGCTACTCCCTCAAGCGCCCAGGACAACTCAACAATCACATGGCCCACTCTCTATGGTTTTGGTTGGGCATTGGTTCTCTGCTTCTACGCAATCCCGGAGTCTTGTCATCCTAGCCTGTTCCTTGGAGTGCTCTCTATATTTCTCCCGTGAATCTTCCTTCCAGGATGACCTCAACACTTAGGATTAAGTTATGTGGGCCCATTCCGACTTGGAGTTTGTTCTCTTGCCTTCCCATACTCAATTGGGCCCTCATGCCATATCCCCCCAGTGCCGAGTCACCCTGACTTGTTTCTTTGCTGCACACCTTTGGACCTTCCGAGGAGATAGACTCCGGGGAATGGGAAAGTTCCCGTTTGCATCTTTTAATGATTTGTTACACCCTACAAACCACGTCACCCGAATTTTTGTTCAGGCTTGACACGTCCCTTTGCAAGTCCACTAGTTGCCACATCATCTTGGTCCTCGTCATTCTGACGGGTTTTGACAAAGGTTGTAATGGAATACCCAGGATTGAAGTCCAGGGGTGATGTGGCAAGGGTGGCCCACACTTGCACAAATTGAATGATTTTATATATATGTCATAAGTCCTCCATTGAGCTTTATCAGCGGATGAGATGGGTTAATCTGCGACCTTGGGTATGAGTGAGTTGGCAACTGATAGGTGGCTTATGACGTGGATAACCACGAGGGTTCCACGTGGCAAGCTCGATATCGTGGCATTATTTCATTGGCCATGAATTTCACTGACCATATATGTTCATCGATAATCGGATTAGGACAAGTTTTATACCCTTAGGTTCGTCTCAACGAGATGAACGCGATGACATCGTTCGTTTTGAGTTTCGAAAGGGTAAAAAGAAGCGAAATATTTAGATCCCATTTCCGTAATGTGGCCGTGGGATTCGAGTCATGATAGTAACTGCCTCCTGCTAACCTTAATTTGGGCTATGGATAGTAGGGGGTATGTTACATAATTGGTGACTATGCTTGATTTGATCATCTCTTTGGATTTGAGTTTGTTTTGAAATATCATCTTCTTGTTTATGTTTTGACATTGGAAAATACTAACTAGGACATTGAACATCTCGTTCAACATCTTGTTCATCCAAGGTCATTCGCTTGGCCTTTACTTCCTTGTTATGGGATACCGATAGCTTTGGATTTACAGGTGGCGTCACATTATCCTTGAAAATATCGCAAAGATAATTATTATATAGTAAGGGTGTAACCCTTACCTTCCATGCTAAGAAATTTTAGGCATTATCCAATTAAACTCCCAAATCATAAAAAACTTTGAAACCCTCTAATTGTTGGTCCTTCCCGATTGTTGATTTACTATTTCAAATCTTTAAGAATCTCAATCAAAGAGTTTAGCTTTGGCACCATGTGAAAATTTCAAGTCCTAGGTGACTAATGTCCTTATGATCTCAATCAAACAAGTAGATTGTTGAATTTAATTAATGTTGAAATCAAAGTTCACACTATATCATTAATCACACATTAACTAAAAAAATAGTGGAAACATAAAATTATTTTCACACATACACAAGTAATTACTCGTTCAAATTAACTTTTCATTCTTTCAAAAATCTTACAAAGAAACCTCCACAAGTTGCGCAAGAAACAACATTGCACGAATACCAAAAATCATTTTGAACTGAATGGAATGATTGCTGAGTAGTACAACTTTCACAACCACTTGTATGACCCATCCACAACACTATATGGATATGATATGATCCATAAATATCAATGTATCCTTTTGACGGTATGAAACTTTTCTTGTACGATGCATGAGATTGTGTGTTTCTTAAAAATTCCTCTTTCTTGGTTGTCTGCATTCTCTTCCTCTCTCTATTTCTCACTAAACTCCTCATGTGTGTTGAAAGTCTTTATTGTTGAGAAATGGTACCAAGGAAGTGTTTCCTAGTGTTTTATGCGTAGACTAAGAAAAATGGTAAAGTGAACCCCTTTTGAAAAAATGATTTTTTTTTTTTTTTTTTGTTTTTTTTTAAGTGATTTTATTAAAGTTAGAAAGTGGATTTTTCTATTTAATTATTAGAAGCGACTTTATAAAGTTTGAGTGACTTAAGTGATTTTAGAAAGTGGTTTTTTCTAAAAGTGATTTAAGTCATCTCAATGAGAGATTAAGTCACAACTATTGATCTTGAGATGGCAATATTTAATCTTGGCCATTGAGATCAAAGCGTAGGGGTTTTAGTAATTAATGAATTTATAAAAGGAGAAGGGGGAGTGAAGAGGCAAAGTTTTTCTTCATGAGATTAGGAGAAGTGAAAGAGAAGGAGAGGAAAGGAGAAAATGAGGCTGAGAAAGTAAATCCCGACAGAGAAAGAAGTGTACAACAACACAACAACAAGCAAATCAACATAGATCTCAAGAACAAGAGGAGGCACACATATCGAGGAAAGTTCTTGATTTGTTGACTGAGCTCAAAGGAAATTTTTGAGATTGGTTAGGCTGAAATTTGTGGCTGATTGAGCGTGTTTTTCAAGGCAATTCGAGAAAATTTTCAAGGCTCTGTTTGCGTGGACTTTTAGGCTGATTTTGTATGAATTTTAAGATTGGTTAGGCAAAAATTCAAGTGACTGTCAGCGTGAATTTCAAGGCAAGATTAGGCAAAAAATTCATGGGAGATAAGTGAATTTAACTACTGTTAATTAATGCTATAAAACTATCTAACAAGAAATTAAATTATCTCTTCCTCACTAGTTTTTTTCTAGGGTTAGTTTGACCAAAAATATAGTGTCTAAATTTTATGCATGAATGTGTGATTTCTCAGAAATTGTGAAAGTAGAGTAGATATGTGTGTTTCATTTTGAGATTTTAAATTCAAGTTAAGATCAACATTAAACTTGACATGAAAAGAAAACTTGAAATCAGGGAGGGATCTACAAGGTCAATTTTTGTGCATGGTATCAGAGCAACAATGAACCTATGTGCTGAGAAGTGTTGAAGAACAAGCATAAACATTTACATACCCAAAATTTTTGTGGTTGAGATAGAGATTGTTTACCATTTTCAGTGTTGGATAGTTTTGTTGGTTGAGAGGGTGTTGTCTAGGTAAATCCTCTCTGCGGACAGAGACGATCCCTCTAGCCCAATGAGTGGGTCTAGCAACCGAAGTGACAATCTACTAGACACTTCCCTAAGTTGCAATTGAAAAGAGAGACGAAGAAGATGGCCTACCTCGTTTTGATGCTATCTTGATCTCCTTTGCTGAAGACCTTGAATCACTTGCATCACAAGCTTGTTCCTGCTGCTCTAAGCATTTATGCACCTGCACAAGAGATCAAGACACAACAAGGCATGCAAATACAAATAGCATATTCAAAAGCAACCTACTTAACTAATCAAGAAATGTTATGATAAATGATACATGAGAATACACATTTAAGGAAAATGAAAAAACAACTGTTTATTAATAGAAAATAAGGGGAAGCATACAACCAAGCCTTGATGTTTGTAGGCTCTCTTTGAATGAATATCCGAGTCCAAGCTAAGCTCTCCAAACACTCCTTATCCAAGCCAAATGAATAACATATAGACACAATCTTAGCATAAGGGTGCAAATAGGAAAAGACCAACCATTTGGGAATGGGAAAGGATGAATATATAGGTTGGGAAAGGGAGTCATGACCTCTCCAAAGATAATATTAGGCCCTCATCTCAAGGAGGTAGCTCATAGGGATAAGACCAAGAGGCCAAGTTGGGAGAATTCGACCTCATCTATGCCAAACGACTTCCAGCTCGCAGCTCTGGAAGCTTCTAGATCATGAAGCTTCTCATCCTCTTTGGGAAGATTCTTTGGGATCATCGCGTATATACAAGTGAACAAAGAGATGCCATCGTGGATCAAGTTCATTGAAATAGGCAATCATCACTATTTTTAGCCTCATAAGCACGATGATTCTCAAAATAGGGTTTTAGAGCTATTTCTTTCAGGGAAAGCTCAAGGTAGTTTCCAATCAATGTCTTAGGAAGGATCTGAGATGCAGATATGAATGAGTACACTGCATAATGGTCATGTTTTGGGCACTTCAGGGTATGTCACAGGGAAGTGCAGGAGGTGTGACAAAATATTGTGTAACAGATGCCCCCTAAAGCATGAAGGCAGAACGAGGAGTGATGGCTGAGATGCTTTATGAGCTTTTGCAAGGACGAGGACAAACACTGTCAGGAGACCTGCAAATCAAGGACGCACATACATATACATATATGATATCATGAAGTCACAATATGGATGCAACCATCCGGATGACAAGGACTATATGAAAGGATCCATGGTATGGGCACAACCATCCAAATGAGAAGGATCATATGTCAATCTAAGATCCAAGGCATGGATGCAACCATCTGATATAAAAGGATCATCATCAATGTAAAGTCCCACGATATGGTCACAACCATCCATATAGAAAAATCATGTGTAAACTCATGAATAATATATAACTCCACGCAACCTGAGTCATATCAGACATGACTCAGGGTCTTACGCTCCATCCTAACCTGATCAAAGTACAAATTCTAACATGCGAATAAATATGTTGAAGTCGAACATGCTAGAAAACCACCTGATTACCCGCCGATGATGTGGAACGTTAACATGTATGAGAGAAACCACCAATAATGACAATGGTTCTCAAGGTATGACAATACAATCCGTGAATGTGATAATTAAATTGAAGTCGAACACTTGTGGAATCATCCAATCGAAGGCTAATGATGAAGATCTGTCGTCGGATTCGAAGAACTTGCCGTTAAGGCATGCAAGCTCTAAGGTACTGAAAGGGAGTTTCTAAGTTATCTTCCTGGATAATGAGATGAAGTCGACAGGAAGAAACCCGTCGAAGGAGGGCAATAATGAGTCCATCATCGACACAAAACAAGGAATAAATTGGAATGAAATGAATAATATCTAAGAATGTAACAATGGGTCAAACAATGTATAGGTAAATAATTACAAATAGAACTTCTCTTAAACACTAGCGGCATGACTGAGTGAGGATATCCCAAACCCGACACGAAAGTAGAAGAGTGTCATGTTCAAGAGCGACATGTTGCTTATACAAAGGATGTTTCATCTTCTTTTTACCCCCGCTATTTCTAGTGAGTACCCCAATTTATTTTATCACAAGCTTGAAGGGGATAGAATATGCTCGTCATGTAAGTTAATTCTTTGAATGAATCCATCCTAGTAATTTTTACGAGTCCTAGGAATAAGAAACTCGGTCTCATCATGGTGACAAGTCTTTCGTCGTAAAATTTTAACGAGTTAGACGTAATAATAACTCGATGTCTTTTTCATATTTAGAGAGTTTGAAAAAGAGATGAAAAAGAAAACTCCATCATGTCCCCTTTTGTAATTTGTCCCTCTAACCCGAAAAGGTAGAAAACAATATTCGAGAGAACCTCTCGACCATGTCGATCAAGGTGTACCTTTTTTCGTAAATAGTCAATCTCAGCCTTAAAAAGGGGTAAATGTATACTAAGATGCATCAATTCATTTATTTTAATGAGTTTGAAATGACAAGTACTCGAAAATATTTCCATATTTCAAGAGTGAGAAAAGAGCTGAAAGATGACTCTTCTTGGAGGAACGAGTGTATAAAAGGATAGAAACTAGTTCCAGTGATGATGGAACTGCTCAAAACATGTAATGGTCAAGAGGTTGGCTAATAAGACCACTCATCACAACTGTTCCTCAGGGAAGGGTAAAACAACCAAGTGAAAGCATATGATTAGCCAAAGAGATGGTGACGATGGAATGAACAAACCAAGGCTCATCTGGAAAAAAACCAGGTGATAAAAAATGACAATCAAGAGATGTAAAGTGGGAATGGTTTCATTTTTACACAAGCCTGAAACATGGGAAACTATGCTTGAGTATACTTGAAGATGGTTTCATTTTTTCACAAGCTTGAAACACAAACAAACTATGCTTGGATTTGGTTTCATTTTTACACAAGCTTGAAATGTAGACAAATTATGCTTGGGTTTGGTTTCATTTTTACACAAGCTTGAAACAAAGATAAACTATGCTTGAGATAAGTTTGCATGCCCCCAACATAATGACTCAATTTTAGGAACATGCCCCCCAAGCTTCATTGCATTTAGCTAAGTGGATGGAATGAAGGTTCACTTATGGGATCAAGTGAAAGACTTGACTGGGATTCTACGAGTTCGAATCAAAGACTCGAAATGGAAGGGAATTTGTTTATTTTTTTAACGAGATTGACACAGGAGAAGAATAATGCTCATGGCCCTTGTTTCGTTTTTTAACGAGGTTGACAAAAGTAAAGGAACTATCCTCATATTCCTTCTTTAATTTTTTGACGAGCTTGACACAAGACAATGAACTTTTCTCCAAGGTTGTTGTTTCATTTTTTAACGAGCTTGACACAAGACAATGAACTTTTCTCCATGGTCGTTGTTTCATTTTTTAACGAGCTTGACACAAGACAAGGAACTCTGCTCCAAGACCTATTTCATTTTTTAACGAGGTTGATATAGTAAAAGAACTATCCTCATAGGACCTATTTCATTTTTTAACGAGGTTGACACAGCAAAAGAACTATCCTCATGGTCCTTGTTTCATTTTGTAACGATATTGACACAAGACAAGGAATTCTGCTCCAAACCCTTATTTCATTTTTTAACAAGCTTGACACAAAACAAGGAACATTTTCTCTAGGACCTGTGATCACAGACCAAAAGAGGCCATGGCTTCCAAGAGGTTCTCATCAGATGGGAGAAAAACACTCTAGAAGGGATACATGTCCAAGGATCCAAATGAAAAATCGGGCTCCAATGCCCCTAGTACATGATGTACTACATCATCTACTAGATCATCAGTAGATGTGGGCATGGAACCGGTGGCCACGTAATTGACCTGTGGCGGGGGTGATACCTCTTGCATATGAGAACCATTTAGGGATGATGGTTGACGGGGAGTTGACTCAGGATCAATGAATGTAAGATGGTCTATGATAACAATGCTTCCTTCATGTGGGAAACACATCACTTGAAAGAGGGAAGAGACAAGAGCTCCCATGACATAAACATAGTCATGATCAAGGAGAACGGGCCTTGGACAACCATCATGTCTATATAGATTGTCTTTCCTCCCAAAGTAATAGGAAGCTTAAGAAGGATCCCTAAAGGTTGAGTGGGTCCTTTGTTAAAAGCTAACATATTCTGAGTGACGGGGACAAACTGAGGAGAACCTAAAGCTTTCCAAGTAGTTGAGGACATAATGATAGCAAATGCACCTGTTAGAATATTATATATATTACGGAGCAATGGAACACATAAAATATTGCAGAAATATAAACACAGAAAATGCACAAAACAAGAGAGACACAGATATACGTGGTTCACCCAGTTTGGGCTACGTCCACCTCGAAACAACCAGTCCTTCCTTTCTATTATCCAGCAAAATGAAGAGACACAACCTACAACAAATCCGCTGTAATATCCTCTGTCTTCTCTCACAGTCTCACCTCTTTGTTTATCGCTCACACAAAATACACATCTATCTCACAACCTCAAATACAATGCCCTCATGCAAAGAGAGGGGTTGCCTTCTACGGAAAAAAACCCTATACTAAACATAAGTTCTACCATCAGATCATTCGCCTAATGAATGACCCAGATTGACTAGAAATTACTATACTTTTACAAGGAAATTTTACAGCTGTTTTTACCCGCCAAGGGGGGGCTCCCAAAGGTCGCAGTCGCCCCCCCTGGACCCCCCCTGTAGCAAATATTTTACGGGTGGCGTTGCCACCCCCATTTTGAACTAGGGTCCAATGTGGTGGTACTTTTGAATATAGAAGATAATCAGGCTCCACACCCAACAACATCCTCATCTATGACCGTGCTAGGTACGACTATATGGTAAGCCTATACTGTAATATGGAAACACACATAAGACGGAAGACAATATCCTACGAATCAACTCCAATCAAAAGAAGTGACCAAACTACTTGGTGTGGGTGTCGTAGGAACGTGAGAACTAGCCTCTTCCTTGATGGGAATAGGAGAAATACTCTCATGCACCTCAGGAATAGGAGGATTTACCTCCACTTCATTCAAAACTGAAGAAACTAGAAGAACCTGAACAGTATGAGGTTCACTCTCTACCGGAAAGGTACAGTTAGATGACTTTTGATCAATCACTGGATTAACTAGTGAAAGATCAGGGGAAAGCTTTCATTTCCATTCAGAAGACGAGGTTGATAAGCCGTAAGGTTTTCCAACTATTTGGAAGCTTCATCCATGAGAGGAAAAAGCTGAATGGGATGATTAACTTCACACAACTTACAAGGAAATTTGAATTTTCCCTTTTTCCCATAGGCTTTACTGTTACTAGTTGAAGGTTTATCACCAGCATGATCGCCAGAGGATGATGAAAAAGGTCAATGTGAACCTGTATACCACACTTCTAAGACCTTGGGAATACCAAGACAATTTGAAAGAAGGTGGTCACCTTTACATAACACGCAAATGAATTTTACTTTTTGGGGTTGGTTGAAATATTTTTCTTCATTAGTTGTATTGGTAACGATAGTTGTTTGGTTTCCCCCTTGTTTATTTTGCTTCTTCTTCTTTGTCCTCTTCTTCTTCTTCTTAGCTTCCTAATTACTAGAATCCAGACTTTCACTAGGCGAAGAGGAAGAATGAGGTGAAGACATAGGCGAAGAAGCTGAGGGGTCAAATTTAGGATCAACATGAAGTTGATGTTGTTCAGGTGGAGGAGAACTTGGTTGAAAAGTAGTTTGGACACTTGGAACCACCGAGGTCGAAAATAACCAAACTGGCAGACCAATGGTCAATCCAGGAAAGGACAATGTTGCCATATAGGGAGCACCGATATTTCCAAAAGAAGGAAAAGGACTAGGATTCCCATGAGAGGGTTTTCCTTGACTGATAGACTCAGGAAATGTTTCCATTGGTATCAACCTAAGATATACTAAGGAGTATTTCCATAGGAAGGATGTTGTTCCATGGTTAACTAATTTTATAATTTGAAACAAAAACTTTGTCTTTTCATGTTTTAAGAGTTGAGAAAAGGACGAAAATGTGACTCTAGTCTCTTTCGTTGGTTTAGCGAGATTGAAAGGACAAGTACTCAATGATCTTTTCAAGTTTCAGGAGTTAGAAAAGATCGAAATGACTACTCAGGATAATCTAGGCAAAAGGGATTACCAGGTAATCGTGAACTGCAATATACACCTTAGCAAATAAATTTACTAAGGACTTGATGTACATGCATGCAATCTTCCCGAATGCTATGTTCAATGTATCACGTTCACAGGGTGGCAGACTCAACTTCCTATGGATAAAGGTTTGCAACCTATTAGGGTCTCACTTTATATACTCGATGGTATGGGGAGCACAAGTCCGTGATAGCACTGTCTAATGCAAGAGAGAGAGATAACTGCTAAGTTTTATAGACGTCAGAACAAATCTCTAACCTAGACCACTAAGTATGAACATTAATGTTTCAAATGATCCTTTGATTAATTGATAGATTTTAAAGTGGATCTTCAATTATGTTTCAGTTTTGGGCTCAAAACTGTCACCTGAACACCTATGATGCAACTATATGAGAAAAGGAAAACTTTTCGTTTCTATGAAAGCTAGACTAATCAAGGGAAGAAATTTTAACCAATAATGCATCAAACAAAATGCATCATGCAAAATGCCTTCCACTAACTTTCACAATGCAAAATGTGAAAACGAAATCTAATCTTTCATTTCACTAAATGCAACGCCAAGATGTGATCCTATAAGAAACGAAAATCACTTTCCTTTCACTTTTGTCTTCCAAATGCAATGCCAAAAGTAAAAATGACTTTCAATTTTCACTATCCTAAATGCAACTTTTCGAAAGAAAAATAATTTTGAATCTACTAAGATGCATTTATATGAATCATGATTTTCTTTCCATTTTGAATGATTTGATGCACCTAATACAATCTTGAAGACCAGACAAAAATCAATGTTCTCAAACAATCACCAGCAAGTGAAAATAGTTACATAAAAAGAAACCAGCTAGATAACTGACAGTTGGTCAAACTCATCACAAATTCAAGATGAAGGATTGAATGGAAACGATCATAGCTTCCCCAGTGAAGTTGCCATTTTGTTGTCTAGGTAAATCTTCTCTATGGACAAAGACAATCCCTCTAGCTCAATGAGTGGGTCTCGTAACCAAAGTGACAATCTAATAGAAACTTTCCTAAGTTGCAATTGAAAAGAGAGATGAAGAAGATGGCCTACCTCGTTCTGATGCTATCTCGATCTCCTTTGCTGAAGACCTCGGCATTTATGCACTTGCACAAGAGATCAAGGCACAACAAGGCATGCAAATACAAATAGCATATTCAAAAACAACCTACTTAACTGATCAATGAATGCTAAGCTAAATGATACATGAACGTACACATTTAGGGAAAATGAACCAGCATTTTTTTTATTAATAGAAAATAAGTGGAAGCATACAAATAAACCTTGATGTTTATAGGTTCTCCTTGAATGAATATCCAAGATCAAGCTAAGCTCTCCAAGCACTCCTTCTCCAAGCCAAATGAATAACATATAGGCGCAATCTTAGCATAAGGGTGGAAGTAAGCAAAGACCAACCATTAGGGAATGGGAGAGGATGAATATATAGGTTGGGAAAGGGAGTTAGGACCTCTCCAAAGATATTATTAGGCCCTCATCTCAAGGAGGTAGCTCATAGGGATAAGACCAAGAGGCCAAGTTGGAAGAATTCGACCTCACATATGCCAAACAACCTCCAACTCGTCGCTCTGAAAACTTCTAGATCACGAAGCTTCTCATCCTCTTTGGGAGAATTTCCTTTTTGGGATCATCACGAGTATTCAATTGAACAAAGCGATGCCATCGTGGGTCAAGTTCAGTGAAATAGGTGATCATCGCTATGTTTAGCGTCATAAGCGCGATGATTCTCAAATTAGGGTTTTAGAGCTTTTTCTTTCAGGGAAAGCTCAAGGCATTTTCCAATCAATGTTTGAGGAAGGATCTAAGCTGCATATATGAATGAGTACACTACATAATGGTCATGTTTTGGGCACTTCGGGGTATGTCACAAGGAAGTGCAAGAGGCGTGACAAAATACTGTGTAACAAAGGGTCAAATGGCCCATGGAAGGAGAGGATAGTTTTGTTGCTTGAGGAGTTTGAGTTGTGGGACATTGTTGAGAAGGAAGTAAAACCACCTACTGATCTTATTCAAGTGTCAAACTTCAACAAGTTCAATGTGAAGACTAAGAGAATCCTTCTTGATGTGATTAAAGATCCCTTATACGTCATGTGTTAGGGAAGAGATTTTCTTACAGGATGTGGGATTCATTGATAAAACTTTACCAGAGCACTAATGAAAATAGGAAGATGGTGTTATGTGAGAAACTGAGAGACACCAAGATGACCAAAACTGACATAGTGACCTCATACCTTACCAAGATCACATAGGTGAGAGGTCTGTTGGCTGCAATGGCAGAGATTATTCCCGATGACCATTTGGTTAGGACGACATTGAGTGGCTTCCCCAAGAGGTGGGATGGATTTGTGGATGGAATTGTGGCCAGAGAGCATATTCCAGATTTGGGAAGGATGTAGGATTATTTCATTCAGGAGGAGATCAGGAGGAATGCCAAGAGTGGCAGTCAACAGGTGGGGTGCATGAGGAGGAGAATGTTTCCCTTGTAGCTAAGGGCAAGAAGAAGTCCAAGAAGGGGTCAATGAGTGGGACCGATATGAAAGGGAAATATAAGACACAAGAGAAGGACATGAGCGGAGTGAGATGATTTTCTTGCCAAAAAATGGGGCACTATGCCTTCTAGTGTCCCAACAAGAAGGGAAAGAAGAACATTGTAGCTTTTGTGGAGATAGATGAGTTCACCACACACTTTGATGGAGAGTTTTCTATGGTTGTTAGCCTTGCCACACATTTTTTTCTTCTGTGTGTGGTACTTAGACAATGGAACTTCACGACACATGATAGGTGTCAGAGGTAACTTGGGATATTTAGTTATGAGAGACATAGATCAGTAGGTAGTGTTGGGTGATGACTCTACAATTAGAGTAGTTGGTGTGAGGACCATATTCTTTTAGAGGCAGTCACATCATCCCTTGAAAGTGACAAAGGTTTTGTGTGTTCCAGGGCTGAAGAAGAACCTCATTTCTATATCTGATATCGAGGACAAGGTATATGTATTGGTTTTCTATGATGGACATGTCATGTATCCCAAGGGATCCATCAGTTTGGCGAAAGTGATTGGATTTCACTTTGGGAAGTTGTATAGACTTATGTTTCAATCGTTGGGAGCATTGACGAGAAATAATGATTTATGTGAGTTATGACACAAGAGGATCAACCTTGGTCTTTAAGAAAACTTCAAGCGATTGATAATAAGTCCCATCAATCCACTCTTAGGCACATAAAATAATGTTTTGACCCCACATTTTGGCACTTAATGGTATATTTTCATAGCTTAATGAGATCCTAGAACATTTGATGTGGATTTCATGCTTTATGCACCTTAATATGTTTATTGTGCATGATTCATAAAGAATTTGAGAAAATTCTAAAGAATCTAGCATTAGAGAGATTGTAGGGACTTGCTCCTAGATGCAGGAAGGCTCAAACTCTGTTGGCTTAGGGCATTTAATACCTCCTCCCATTGCTATGAGTTAAATCTATGGCAAGATCCATTTTTTAAAGTACTTTTTGGGGAAATTCAACCTTCCGATCAAGGAGGCTCCCCCCCCCACCTAATATATAAATAATATATTTGGTTTGGCCCTTGAGGCATAAAAAAAAAGATTAGAAAGAGCTTAAGATTTGAATATTTATGAGCAAGTTTTGCAACATTATATTTCTTGATGTAAGACATATTTTAATTTAATGGAAGCAATTCCTCATTTCACTTTCTAGTTTGGTTCCTCTGCAATAGTGCTGAGAATTCTTGGGTTGGGTTCACCCCAAGAGCTTCAAATCCCTCTCACAATTATGTTACTTTCATTTTCATGCTTTGCTTTTCCTTTTTTATCTCTTAAATCAACATTTCTAGAAACTAACATTTGATAGCTTTATGTTTGGTTAATTAGGTAGTTTTATGAGATAAAGTCCTGAAGGTCATTGATGCAATCTATCAACCTATTGGATCACTCATATCTCTTATCATTTCATATTTACATCTCTTTCCATTTCATTTCATTTTCTGTTACAATTTCTACAAGTTTCTTGTTTTATCATGCAACCAAGATTATGATTACAACATGTGAGAAAAACTTGGGTTCATACTGTTGAAGGTTACAATTAGTTGTTTTATACTTTTATTGACTGAATAATATCATTTCCCATCATTCCTACCCCCTTATCTCATCTTAGATTTTCATTTTAGAAGGTTTTTGGCTTGTTGGTTTTTGTTGTAGCAAAATAGGGAATCCTCTAGAAGCCAACAAACAACCCATTTTCTTCATCGAGTTCAACAATAAACTCTTAATTTAGTTTCCTTATCATATTAGAACATTTTTGGGATGTTGAGGATGGAGTTTGGAAGAGTAGAAATCTCTTAATGTTTCCCTTAGATGTTTTTATTATATGCTTTCTTAGTGCTATTTTTAGGTTTGGAACATTTCAGGTTTACTTTCCATGTTGTTTATTTTCAAGTGAAGTGTGTTTTCCATTTTCTTCAATCAACATAAGTGTGCGACATTTCATTTATGCAAGTTATTTCTACTTTTTTCACTTTCTTTTAGCATAGTTAGCTTAAAAACTTAACTGGATTTCTCTTCATCTAACCTACACTACAACATCTCTCACCTACATGAGGACCAGAAAAGGAAAGAGACAGTGCTTTATAGTGGTGACCCCTCTTAAGTTTGTATGAAACCTAGGTTGATAATTAAAAATGAGACTCTTAGGAGGAGTAGCATTATTGCTACAATATTGAGAACCATCAGTTTTTGGCTCCATTTTCGAGGAGGTGTCAAGGTACAGATTGTTTTTCCTCGACTGATTCACTCTTTTTCTTTATTTTGCCTTTTAAAAAGAAAAACAAAAAAAACATTAGTATTCTTTCAGAAAATACAAAAAACAAAAATTTTCTTTTATGCTTCACAGACTTAGGGACAAGTTAGACAAATTTTTACTGAAAACCCCCTCTTCTACCAACAACCATCCCTTTTCAACTGACCTTGAGGCTCTTTCCCTATCCACAGGGACCTTTGAGGCCTTTTTAAGTAAGCAAGCATCTTTTAGGAGCTTATATAGGGAGAAAATACTTCAACCCCTACTACTACTATGACTGAAGAAAGACAACCTAAAGTGTTTCTATTCCCCACTAGAGATATAGAAGGAGAAGCAAAAAATGAAAATTATTAACCCATTTCTACTTCCATGCTTCTTTGGCCTAGTCACATAGGATCTTGACACCTTTATGTTTGAGTTTTTTGTTATGTGAAAAAATTATGGCTACACTTTAGATGCACAAAATCTCAAGATTTTTCCTTCCACCTCGATGGATGTGTCTCTTCGGTGGTTCATGAGTCTTGAAGGCAATATTATCACCACTTGAGACCAAATTTAGCAAGATTTTAACAATAAGTATCGATATTATTATAAATCAAGGGACACATGAGATGATATTTTTAGAATGAATCAAGGGTAAAATGAGTCCTTAGAGGACTATGAGAAAAGGTTCCAATTGTGTTATAGAAGGGCATACATTGTATTTTGGGACCAAACTCCTTAAATCTTGTACTATTAAGAGGATCCAGAGAGGATCTCATGGAAACTATAAACTTATTGACTAATGGGGTTATCTACCAACTTTCCTACGATGAGATTAAGCAAGTTTTTAAAAATCATTCTAGAGACACCAGGAAAAAAGGTAGAATGGGAAAGAGATTGGTAAGTCCTTCTTCTTCCTCTAGGCATACTAAAAATGAAATGGTAGGAATGTTAGAAGATACGAAAACATAAATATTCAACACATTTTCCATGTAGATGGATAGTTTGCAAATTAGGAATAATTAAGACGAATCAGAAAAATCCTTGGCTGTGTTTTTCACCCAATGCACAAAGAGACACCTTAGGAAGGAATGCCCTTTGAATGTCATAGAAATTTGTTCTCTGTGCGAAGAAAATAATTCTATTAACAAGTGTCCATATATTCCAAGTTTGAAGGCCATTTAACAAGGAACAAAAGGGAGTATGGAGAAATTATGCTTCATCAATTAGAAGAGACCACAAGCCTCAAGATGATTTCAACAAGGTATACTTTTCCCTTCTCATTTCAATCACAATTACGATTCTCAATATCAACAAGGTATAAGTTTCCCTTCTCATTTCAATCACAATTACAATTCTCAATATCAACCTTGGTACCCTACTTGCTTTGATGCCTCCTCCTCAACAACAATAAGTAACCCAAAGGTTTTCCTCCAAAGTAACCCCATATGCCTTATCAACTAGATCCCAATCTAAATAACAAGCATACTCAACCTATTTATAGTGTAGATATTTCTTATCAAACCTATTATGTAGACTAGTTCCCAAGTATTTGTACATACCTATCATGCAACGATTAAATATTTGTTGAATATTCTAGATGTAAATGATAATATATTCGGGTGGATATTTCTCTTACAATAGTTTGATTTAACCATTGTTAACAAAATTGGGAAAATAAAATTATTGCAAATTCCTTGTCAAGATTAACCTTTCCTGTAGATGAAGGGTCGATTGATGACCAACTTCTATATGAGCATTTTTTTCCATCTCACTTATTTATCCATGGTTTGCTGACATTTCCAACTATCTAGCCATTGAATAACTCCCTCCTCACTTGTCTTCAATGGAGAAATTCAAGATCATTATATAAAGGACTTCCTATACTTGGATTGGTGGACGCCTTTTCAAGTTTGGACCATATAAGGTTTTAAGAAGATGTGTGAGGGAGGATGAGTTTTATGATATCCTCTCAACTTCTCATCATGGAGCTTATGGAGGTAATTTTGCTATAATAAGGACAACATACAAGAATATGGAAGCAAGATACTTTTGGTAAAATCTTCATAAGGATGCCTAAATGTACATGACACAATGTGATGAGTACTAGAGAATGGGGAAGCCTACAAGCAAGGATGAAATTCCCCTTAAACCTAAAGTGTATTTTGATCCATTTGAGAAATGGGGAATGTACTTCATTGGTCATATTGATCCCCCATCTAGATAGAAATGGTACATCATTGTATGCATTGATTACTTAACTAAATCAAAAGAAATAAAAGTAGTAGAAAAAGGTAGCCAAGTTCTTAAGGGAGAACATTTTCTATGATTTTGGCTTTCTAAGAGATTTAGTGAAAAATCAAGGTACCCAGTTCAATTCCAACCTAATTGATAGGATAACCAAGCAACATCACATTCACCATTAGAAGTCCACTCCCTACTACCCCCAAGAAAATTTGAAGGTAGAGGTCACCAATAGAGCCTTAAAGAACACTCTTATTAAGGTAATTAGTTGCAACAAGAGAGACATGGCATAAAGGCTTGTGGGGGCCACTTTTCCTACAATACCACATGGAAAACCACCACTTGTTTCACTCCCTATGAGCTAGTCTATGGAAAGAAGGCTTTGTTACCAGTTGAGTTGGAATACAACACTTTGAGGATGGAACCTCATCTAGATATAGATTTGAGCAAGGCACAATATGAAATGATACAACAACTAAATGACTTGGATAAGTATAGGATGCAGACCTTGTTGCATACTGATATTGCACAACTACAAAGGAAAATATGGCATGATAGACACATCAAAACTAGAGCCTTCCAAAAAGGTGATTGAGCTCTCTTGTATGAATCTAGGTTTAAGGACTTTAAAGTAAATCTCATGAAAAAATGGTTGGGACCTTACTTGGTGGAAAAATGATATACCAATGGTTTTTTCAGGATCAAATCCATAAATGAGGAGCATATCCCACTGTTAGTGAATGGTTACAAAATGGAAGTTTATATGAAGCCCCTTTTCAGGGCTGAATTTACAGTTTCAATAAGAAAGAAACTAAATTGAAAGAACTAATGGTCCCAATCCATCCATCCCCCGACCAATAAAAAAAGAAGAGAAAAAAAGAAAAAAAGAAAAAATTATTAAGTGAAAACCTCCTTTGAAGTGCTTGAGAGAGGCTCATTGCTGAAAATGTTCATGAGGCAGTCATTTAGTTTGGAAAAAGGAAAAAAGAAAAAATAGAATAAAGCTCGAGGTGAAAAACTCTTTTGAAGTGACCGAAGTGGGTTCTTTGGTTGAAAACCTCCATGAGGAAACCGTTGAGCCTAGAAAGAAGACAAAAAGAAGAGAAAAAAAAAGAAGAAAAAACATATTGATTTTTCATCATCTTTGAAATTGATTTTTGTGCCCGAACATTTTTCCCTACAACAGAGGAAGAAACAACAATGAGTTCAACCAAAATTAACATACTGCAAAAATAAAAAAGAAAAGGGATAGTTTGGCACCTATTTCAAGTCATTAACATAGATTTCCTCAAGGCTGGCCCAATTGGTATCCCTGTATCATTTTCCATTCCCTTATTTCATTTCCAACACCATCCATCTCACATTCCTCACTTTCCAAAGGTTTTATGCAGCATTCCTGAAGTGCTACAGAAAATTCCAAAACTGTTATAAAGAAAACCTATCTCCGAAAAAATCTACAAATCCATTTTCTTTTTTATTATCTTGTACAAAGGAGAGTAGCAAAAAGGTACTAATAATTATCCTTTCCATGTCCGAGATCCACAAGTGTGCTCTTCTTACTCTGTTATCCCTATTTCACCGTATGGCAAGCCTATTTCCTTCACTTTTTCATCACATACAACTTGAAAACTTCTCCATCCACATTTCATCCATCCTTATGAATTATCAAGTCACTAGCATTAACTGAGAAGATTTTTGACTGAGATTGAAAGGCCTCTATGCCTGCTATAGGAAACTAAACAATCTTGTAGCAAGCTGTAAAGACTCTACGGTCCCAAATTTTCCAGCATATAAGGAGCTCTCTATGGGAACCATATTTTTCCACAACTCCACAACTGTAGAAGCCACCTCTAGGATTGATGAAGAAGTCCTAAGAAGCTACAAGATCCTCTGTAGACTAGGATGCATTGTACACAAAAAACAACATCCAGCTAGGCTTCAAAGAACTTGCAACCATGGAATTCATCAACACCAGGCTTCCAAAAGGTAAACACAAGGTATGGATCCCCGAACTCTCTTTGAATTCATCTTAAGCATAATGTTTAAAAAAAATAAAAATAAAAGAAATGCAAAAATCAAGGTTCAAATAATCTAGTAGTTGTAAACTAACCAATAGTTCAAGCACCACTTTTCCTATAGTTGTCCTCCCATGTGTGGTAGGGGAGTAAGACAAATGAGTTACATCTTTATCTCATTCGAAAAAGGTGGTCATTGTTTTAATGATGTAATGGCCAAAGGAGGATGAGGTGGCAATACGTCCTATAATCACATTTAAGAGTGGAGTGGTAGATGGAATAACCAACACTATGCATTGATTCCCATCCTTACCACCCCATAACCACGCCTTACCCTTGTAATCACCTCCATTAAAAAAATATTGGTACTATTTCCTTCGATGAGGTGCATACCATTGTGAACAACGATAGGTGAATCTTAGACAACTACAAAGTCATTATAGGTTGCGACATGACTATTACAAACCATTATAGGACTAAAACATGGTTTACTACAAGACTATGTAAATTGCTACTAGATTTAAAAAAAATAAACTATCAAATGAGAACCGTACCGAGTTCTAATTTTTTTGAGGTAGCAAAAAATCATCCAATTTTGAAAAGTGCCGATTCATAAAAACCTTTTTTTTAGCATGTTTGTGACATTTTAAATTTTCTTATGTATCAAGTATGAACATTTTTCAAAATGTTAGTGATTATCATGCCGATTTAGAAAAGCGTTGATGCAACATCAACCGCTTTCTTTAGAGGGCTTATTTTTGACACTTTAAATTTGCTAATGTATTAAGTGTGGATAATTTTTTTTAAAATGTTGGCGATTTTCATGCGGATTTTGAGGAACATCAAGATTTTTTTAAGACATATTTTTGACACTTTAAATTTGCTTATGATGTAAGCATGCACAATTTTGTTTTAAATGTTGATTATTTAACCATTTTTCAAGTTATTTTATTCCTCTTCTTATTATTCGTCCTAAAATGTTTGTTTTTTAAGGGTTTTTCAAACTTGTATTTTTGTTTTTCCTTGCATTGTTTTTTTATAATGAAATTTTCAATTTTTTTTTACAAAGTTAAAAAATAATAACTTTAATATTAATTGAGGTAGATTTATATATGTCATATTAAAATTTATACCATATCGTAATTAACTACTTCAATACACATAAAACTACTATTTTAACACTCGACAAAAAATGCAATTCTCTGTATAAAGAATTAAAAAAGTACGCAATTCATGCCTTTCTCGTAAAATGACATGTTTAAATATTTATTAATGAAAAATGAATAAAAATAAGAAAAATAAACAATTTATTTCTTTATTTTTTTCAAAGATATGATATTTGAAGTTTTTCTTTTAAAAAAAAAATCAAATAAAACTACGTTTTAAAAGTGAAAAAAAATAAATAAATTGAAAACATTTAAAAATTAAATAAAAACAATACAATACAATTAAAAACATTAAAACTATATATACTATTTAAAGAAAAATACAAAATAAATTTAAACCAATTAAAAATAAAACATTAAAAACACATATTAAAAACACATGAAATTATATTTTTTTAAAGAAAAGGAAAAATAAATTGGAAAAAATTAATATAAATAAAAAGCATTTAAAAGAAAAGAAAAAAAAACATAAAAAAAATTATAAATGAAAAGGGAATGATAACAAAAACAGTTCATAAAAAATCATTTTAAAAAAAATAATAAATAATAAAAAACACCGAAAAAAACTTTAGTGAGCCCCTTGAGGGGCCGGGGTGACCTGCCCACCCTGGCCTGTGGCGCCTCAGGCGACTGGGGGCCTTCCCCCTAGCCTCCCTATGGGTCGCTGGACAGGGTGGGGGGAGCTATGTCCCAACCCCCCGAGGGGTTGTATGCTAGGGAAAGGGGAGATTCGTGCAAATATGCTTGCCTTGGCCCGTAGCCTCTAGGGCCACTAGGCTGGGCGAGGTCTAATTTTTATTTTTAATTCTTTTTATAATGTTTTTTTGAAGTTTTTTTTTTTTTTTTAAACAAAATTGAGTATGATTTTATTAAATTTGAGCCAGTTCTTAGCCAAAAAAACGCAGAGATACATCATCCATGAGTTAACCCTACTGGGAATTCAGTGTATAATGCATGCTTCTTCTAATTACATAGAACATAACTGCCATAGGGCATTCTTATACAAATTACAAGACATTAGATAGACTAATTACATAACCTGAGCGTGTCTAAGCAAAATTTCAAAATTTAAAGTTGAACCACTATCACCAATCAATGTCACTTGCAAGCAAATTAAGATCAAAATCACACATCCAACTTATGTTTTGATGACGAGTGTCATTCCTTTGATATGCTTCTCAACGCGTCCACTTCATCATACAATCGAGAGATTTGAAGTTTGAGGGTTTGCACTTCTTCTGCGAGAGCAATGTGAGAGTGATTTAACTAACAAAACTCAATTTGCAACTCACGGTCAGCCTACCAGAGAATAATGTGTAAAGAGAGACAACAGGAACACGGGCTTTCAGAACAAGAAGACACAGAAAAATCAGTAGAAATAACTGATATTGAGTTAGACATGAGTAAGGGCACAACTCCGTCTAGAGAAACATAGGAGCCATATGCATCACAAACTCAAATGTTAGAAAGGCAGCTCAGTGTAGAAGTCTCCTCATTCAATAAGCATACTGATAGAGATAGGGACATTAAGGACAGGTTCAAAGAAATCAAAATGAGAAATGAGAAAATGAAGGCACAATATTATGCACAGTATCTCAAGCTTACACCTACCAATCAAACCAAGTTGATGTAAACTTTTGACATCAAGGAAGGAAAGATGCAAATGTCTTTCATAAAGCCAACTATACAACAACCAAGGACATCAACAGATTTCAAGAAGGTCAATTTTGAGGTATTGGCAAGGGATATTCATCACTTTGACCAAATTGAATTTCACAAACAGGCTGGAGAAATGATTTACTCCACCCTTACCAGAAAATCCATAGCTTCCCATTAGTTGCAGAATTCATTGAACAACATTTCAGCCCAATATCAATTAGAAAAGGACTCCTCATAGGCCAAAGACACACCAGAATCAAGTCTTTGGAAGACTTAGTGATTGAATTGGGACATGATCCCAAAGACATCAAAGCTACTGAACAACTGATCAAGAAAAATAATGATGACATTGCAGCACTCAAGAAGCAATTGAAGATACCTCAACTGCAGTATCCCCAGACACAGGAAGTATTGGAAAATCAAACAAGGAATGAAGAGTTGATGGACTTAGTCCTTAAACTAAATGATCATTTGAGGGAGATAGAAAAGGAATTGGATAGATTGATCCAATTAAAGAAAACTAATATTGCCACTACCTCAAACAATGTCATCCCAGCAGTCACCACAGTTGTTCCTTCCACATTGGCAGCCTCATTGGCTCCCACAGCTCTAATGGCCACAACACAACCGGTTTCTACAGAATCTACATCAGCATCAGGTACGTCATGTGAAGAAGCAGCAAAGTTGGTTAAATCTATGGAAGAAATGTCCATACAGGCAATAGAGATGAATAAGCTCAAAGAAAAGGTGACAAGCTTGGAAACTGATTACAAGCTTAACAAAATCATGCGCAAAAAAAGAAATGCAAAAAGCTGCCAGGATGAGTGAAAAGATTGAAAGCCATGGAAAAGGACCTAACATTGAAAGAACCCCTTGGGCAAGCTAAGGAACTACTATGGGCCAATATAATTGACTCTATCAATGATATTTGGCCATCTATTCAAGTAATTTTTGAGCAAATAGAGTTGATAAAGATGGATACAGAGGCCATCCAAAAAGTAAAAGAAGAATTAGGAGAAATGCCAGAAGAGGCTGCTAGAATTATCCAGTTTCTTAACAGCAAGAATAATTATGAGATTTAGGAATTGGAAATAGAGGATAGAACGGAGACAATTTTGGAGGTGAGAAAGGTCCTCTCCAAGAGGAACCTAATGCAAAACTTGGAGGATAAGTGTCAGAATATGCAAGTAGCATTGACAGATTTATGGCTATGTTCCAAATTTTAAGATAAAAGGGATTAACCAGTGCCTTAGTGATTAATGACAAGCTCATGACACAAGAGGATTACAACAAGAAAATCAGAGAGGTAGCAAAAGATCAGGTGTATACAGCATCAATGAAGGCATTGCCAACAAGCATAGTACTCTACCAGACATTTGAAAACTTGTTTTACCTCCAGCATGAGGTTAAACACTTGTTTATCAATAAGCCTAATTTTGCCAAATACACCGAGGCAGATGAAATATATAGAAGTATGCTAAAAATCCAATTACCTGATGCCGAAAAATGGGAGAAATCAACTGATTTACTATAGAAATATGCAGTCAAAAGGTTAATGTATAGTAAATGTAAAACAACATGGTAAAAGGATGAAGACAGATCAACAGGGTCAAAGTGTATCAGATGAAAGGCTAAAGTAAATGAAGCTTCCAGCATGAAATATCAAACAACAAAGCAGCATAAAGGGCTAAAAATCAAACCATAAAAAGCCAAAAGTACCAAAATAAAAGGGATAGCATGAAGCAGTTCAATAGTTGTCTCTATCTTCTTGCAAGAAGATATTTTTCTTTCCTATATTAAATCTCAAATCAGTTTGAGATATTTTGTAATAAACTTTTGTATAAATATTTCACAATTCGAAGTACGTAGGGTAGATTCTATTAGAAATTTCTATAGACTTTTTTATCAAGAAGAACCAGAAGGTTATTGTATCAGTTGATGAGCCATCAAGCTGGATTGATTAATAAAGATCAAACTTTTCCAAGGATTGATGTGTTGAGCAAATTTCAGACAAGTATTTTCATATGTTATTGTCATTTTCTCAAAGTTATTCATAATCTTATATGTGTTTCAATCTAAATTCTATAACTGGAATAATATTTCAGAACTTGTTTAAATCACATTATACTTTAACAGTTAAGCATTTAAAAGTTTTCTTTTGATATTTAAATTAAAGAATTCTTAATTGCTTTTTGGTTTAGATTGATTTCATGAATAATCCAAGTTAAAGGATTCTTAACTTCCCTTTGATTTTGATTACCCCTTCCTTCCTCATTCATTATCCGGGTCTAAGAACCCTTAATTTTTCTCCCACCCTAAGTGAAACCCTTTCACCCTTCTGTCTCAAACATCTGAAATACACTCTACTATCTTGCCCTTGAAACAATCCCCTTTAGTGAGTTAATCCGTTTTTGCTTCCTTATCAGTTGACTCTATAGTCCAATGGTCTAAAATACATCAATTTATCCATCTGTCTAAGCAGATCCCACCACCAATCTCAAACACAAATCAAAACCCCTTGAACAATCATAACTAGCCTAAAACATCTTAACTAAAACAAAGTTAAATTTTAAAGAGAGAGCCCTCTCTGAGCATCAGGAAGGCGAGGTCCTGATCTCCAAAAGTGGATAGTGGTTACCTTTGGTTTTTCCTACTTTTTACTTCAAAGGAATTATCAGAGTGATAACACTAAGTAGGAAGTCGACCTTACCTTGCAACTTTTTCTAAATTTAACCTTACCTTACCTTATGGATTTTTTTATTAATATAAATTTACTGTAAAATTAGGTATAATTGAAGAATGTTTTTTTTTGCAAGTGCAATTATGAAAAATGTAATATTGACAAAATAAAAAAGGAACTATCACGATCTCAGAAAAATGATGTTAACCATCCTCAAAACTCATGTTCCAAAATTGTAAATTAGGTAATTATAAATTGTGGAAATTGCCTTGCAAATTGGGTTGATAGTCCTGTGTGGAAAATATAGATTCAAAAATATGATCTTCATGAGAAGTTTGAAATTATGTAATATTAAATTCAAATAAAGTCCTCTAAGGAGAAGGACAAATTTGTAAAAGAAGTTGAGAAGTTTAGTCCAGGGAAATTCAAAGGTTAGGTAGAGTTGGAAGGTTAAGAGTTAGTGATGATGTCTCATAAATAAAATCCTTATATGGTAGAAGAGGGAATTTGTTTGAAATTGTAAATTATTTCTTTTGTTTATGAAATTCCATTATGTAAATATGTTACAAAAAATATTATAAGTTCCTTGGTTTGATCTTTCAATTAACCCGTGTCTTTGTTAGGGGTGGGTTTGGTGAACCTTGTGGTTGTAGTGGTAGTGGAAAAAATCAACCCTGTGTCATGTGAGTATGAGACTACCTAGTTGTCAATTCCACTAGTTCTAGGGGAAAAAATGAAGAAGCCATTATTAACCAAATTCTGTTGGACATTTCTAATATTGCTTTGAAATTTCTATTTATTTTTTTCACTATTCACAATGGTTTGGAAAGTTATGAGGATTTATGTTTGTGTAGTGTAGATTTATCTCATGTATTTGATGCCTTCTCTTATTATCATGTTTTATTTTTCTACTAAATGGATATGGACTTGTATGTGTCAGTTGTTGGACGCGACCCAACTTGGTCGAAAGAGAGAGTCATATAGATGAATTGATCATAATTTCTATATGTAGTCTGTATTTTGGGCCTTGAAAGGAAGGATTCTTATCTGAGTGCGCGGAGGCCTTGGAAGAGTCTGCAACTAAGTGCAAAGACCACCTACAACTAGGTGCACATGTCGAAGAAGTTGTATGTACGGAAAGATCCATCTTAATAAAAAAGAAGAAGTTTTGGTGAAGTCTTGCATATATGTATTCTTAATATGTGTTCCTATGTACTAATACACACGCTTCTTACTTATTTATGCAAAAGAATACATGTTATCTTATTCTCTGATATGTTTATGTAATAAGTGCAAATCCATGAAGTAAAGCATCTACGCAAAGTCTTTTATGTATGAAAATTTGTAGATCAGTATAAAATATAAGAAAACACATGGGTGCCATAATGCAATATCCCTCTAGCTTTAGAAACCTGGTTTTACAACCTCCCATAACCGCTTCATGTGAGACTGCGATCATTTTGTAGGTCGTTCTTGAAAGGGCTAGTGGTTGAGGGTTTTGTTGGTGTGCAATGCACTTTGAACCTAGGTCCAAGCCCCTTAAGCCAACAAATGCTTCTGTTTCCAAGACCTGGATCTATTTGATGGATATGTTTTAGCGTCTGTCGAAGAAGAAAATCCAGGAGTGGATTGAACAAAAGAGCGATAATTTTCATTTCAAGAAAACAAAAATCCGCGATCGTCGATTGAAGCCCGGTTGCAAAAGTATCTCTATACAGAATAGCACGAGATATTCTTTGTGACATTTTCCAATGAACTATATGAATGGGTATCAAATTTAACCAAGCATAAGAATGGGTTTCAAAAATGATGAGCCTACTCCGTGGAGTCCTGAATCGATACAATGACTCAGGAATACTAACAACAATGTCTCAAGGGCACTTGATTTTTGGATTGACAGTATTCTAGGAGGATTTATTATTGAATTTGCAATAGACACAACTTTATCTTATGGCGAGGTTGAGTGAATATTTTTCAAGGGTCTGCGAGGTAAGTACCTAAATTCTTTAAAGTTGTGGATTAAAATTCTTTTGTGTGAAAAGGGTGTACTACGAATGCAGTCATATTAATGTTTGGACGAAGAGGGAATAATTTTGAACCAAGATCGAGATCTACGTGAAGTGGAAAGCGATATAAACTAGATCGCGAACCAAAGAACTTTATTGAAACTGACTATAGTCCCTTGTTAGGTGGGTCTGAGAATGAAGAAGAAGGGAGTAACCCCGCAACCCCATAGTATTCCCCCCTGATGATGCGTCGAAGTTAGGAGTTGAGAAAAATCAAGGCATCTTTGGGATTCACCATACATCTACTCCCATTACCCATACCCCTCCCCATAATTCCCCTACACCCACTCCCCCTCCCCCTAACCCCCCAAGAAGAAAAAAGGGTGATGACATTAATCTTCCTATCTTTAGAGGCCTTGGATGACATTAATCTTCCTATCTTTACAAATTGCAAAGCAGAGGGCCATTATAAGGATCAATTCCCTGTGTTTAGAGATTACTTGGCAAGCATAGCACCTAATCTAGTCAACCCAGGATCAAGCTTGTGGTGCAAGATTTGTAGAACGAGAGGCCAACATCACTCTAAATATTTCTATTTATTATAGAAGTACGTGTAGACCCCAAAGTAGTTTTTTTCAACTTTTGTAAGTTAGTGGGCCATGATGAGAGAAATTGTCTAAGTTATGACTTGATGATGGAGCGCACTACTGATGCTTATAGACTGCAAGCTGAAGGACATACATGTGAGGATCCAGGATAGCATGTTGGTCAAGGAGGCTTCCAAGGACGTGGATGAGGACAAGGAGGAGGAGTTGGTCGAGGACGTGGCTAGATCATCTATTATAATTGTGGACAGGCGGGACACTTCGCAAGAAACTTTTATAACCCTACTACAACCTGCAGCTACTGCAAATCTTTTGATCACGTGATTGAAGAATGTTTCATACTTATCGAAAATATGAAGGAGAAAAGGAACCAGCAGCCCACAACAAATATTCAAATGATGCCCGTTGGGGCAAGGGAGGATGAACCACGAATCAACATCATAACCAGGAGTGGAGCTGCGGCGGGAGATGATAAGGGTAAGAACAGGGTATAAGAGACATGGGTAGTAAAGACCATAGAAAAGGTCCCTAGGTTCATGGGAGAAAAGTGAAGCTTCATGGATGTCAGGGCTTCAACATCTAGTGCACAACCGAATTTGATGCTAAAGAAGGACTACGACAAAGTGTCTACTATGACGCAAGAATCAGATCCAAGTATTTTGAAGTCAATCTTGCAGAATTACATGAAGCTATTGAAGAATAAGAAGGTTGTCAAAGGACTCCTGGAGTTGATAGACTCCTGCGCTAATAAAAAAGTACCACGAAGCGATCTGCATGCAGTAAACAATTTACAATGACACAAGAAAAGAACAGGGAAGGAAATGAGATTAATTGCACAAATCGGGGAATATGATATGGATCAAGTAATCTTGTATTTAGGATCTCAATGGGAAGACCAAAGTTGCAATGGTCGCTTATACAGTTGAGGATGGCTAACCAATAGAAGATCATCCCTATGGGAAGGTTACATGTCATCATAGTAGACATCGAAGGAGTCCAAACCATTGTAGACTTCATAGTGATTGAAATTGTAGATTATAGCAAACCTTATCCGACGCTTCTTGGATTGGATTGGGCTTTTGATAATTTGGCGATAATCAATTTGAAGAAGATACAAATGGTGTTCAAAAGAGATGATATGAGGGTCATCATCCCTCTAGCCCCCTCAGAAGGATTGCGATATACAGAGCTTGTCCGGGATGAGCACTACGATCTAGATGTCGACAACATTTATCATATAGTAGTTAAGGAGGAGGATTGGATTAATCTTATTGCAGATGGAAAACTGGGCTGGGATCAGGACAGTTCTTGTACTTCAGATTCCGAGGAAGAAATGGAAAATTGGTAGAACATGTTATATGAAGTCTCTACCACAAAATCACTTCACTGCATAAATTCCAACGTATGTAATCCACCTTATTATGATGGGATCAGAGAAGTAAGCATGTTTCTTGAAGAGTATGAAAGAGAAATACTAAAAGAACAAAGGTTGCAAGATTTGGATGTAGCCCTGAGGTCTACACCTGCTAGATGGTGGAGTACACATAAAGGAAATATAGCAGATTGGCAGTAGTTTCGAAGATTAATATGGATCATGTTTGGATCAATTGACACAGAAATTGAAGTAAAGTATGATGGTAAGGTTGATCCCCAGGAGCATATTCATCGCTGCACTTTGGTTTGGAAATAAATTCCAGAACAAGTGTGGGTACATGGATTTATCCACACACTAGAAACGATTCCTATGAATTGGTATCTTGAAATAGAACTACAACCTAGAACAACAAAATCAAAAGATTTGGTTGAAGGGCTCATACTCACATTTAGTTTTGACGATGGTTGTCCATGTATAGACTCGGCTCTTCAGGAAATCAAAGTAAATACTTTTTACAATGAGGCTCCATTAACTTGGCAGCATGATTGGGCTGTGCAGTTACAAAATGCATTGGAATGTTATAATATCCTTGCCGAAGAAGATGAAGATCCACGAAATATTGATATAACCAAATCGAAAGGACATTGCAAAGTTGTTGGACCAGAACCAGAAATACTAGATATCATGCAGCTTGTAAAAACATGGAAAGTGAATATTGGGACAGATGAAAATCTGAAATTCATGACGATTGGAGACTATTGGGACGAAAATACAATTAGTGAAATCACAAAGCTACTACATGAATACTAGCAACTATTCCCTACGAATTTTTAAGAAATGAAGGGCATATTAGGGGACCGAGGAGTTATGAGGACCCTTCTGAAACCTGACACGAAGCCATTGAAGCAAGTACCCTATATGTTGAACCCAAAATACAAGGAAAAAGTGAAGGAAGAACTAGAAAAAATGCTAGCAACAGGGATCATCAAACCTGTTGAAGAGTCTGAATGGGTAAGTCCCATGTTAGTTTAGGAAATGAAGACTAATGGAGAGATCAAAATTTGTGTTGACTTGAGGAAACTAAATGATGCATATGTGCATGACCCTTTCCCTACACCATTTACAAATGAAGAATTGGATAATGTAGGAGGTCACGAGGCCTATTCTTTCACAAATGGCTTTTTGGGTTACCATCATATTAGGATTGCGCTAGAAGATATACATAAGACAACTTTTGCAACAGAGTGAGGCCCATTTCAGTACACCGTGATGCCTTTTGGCCTGAAGAGTGCACCTGCCATATTTTCTAAAGTTGTAGTCGCTACATTTAAGGAGTACATACACAAATTCCTGGAAGTTTACTTTGATGATTGGACAATATTTGGGTTATTAAAGAAGAATATTGCGAGCTTAAGGCTTATGCTGGATACATATAGGCAGCATCAGATTTCACTTAACTTGAGGAAATGTATATTTTGTGTGCCTTATGGCATAATATTGGGGCATATTGTGTGCAAACAAGGTTTGCTAGTGGATCCCATGAAGATAGTCATCATTGTGAACTTGCCAGCGCTGAAAATAGTGAGACAACTGCGCATGACGCTTAGACACACTAGCTATTACAGAAATTTTATAAAAGGGTATACACAGATAACTGCACCAATGGAGAATTTATTGAAGTAAGATGTCACTTTTAAATGGGACAAAGAATGTCAGAAGAGTCTAGATATATTAAAGGAGAAGATGGTAATTTCTTCGATCTTATTTTTTCGGACTATGGTAAGGAATTCCATGTACATGTCGACGCATCTTGCATAGTTCTGGGTATAGTGTTGGCACAACCAGGAGCAGGCGAAGTTGATCACCCCATATATTTTGCAAGCAGAAAATTGCCCAAGGCAGAAAAGAACTATACTACAATAGAAAGAGAAGGGTTAGATATGGTTTATGCATTATAGAAGTTCATGTACTACTTGTTGGGAGCACATTTTAATATGTTCATTGACCACTCCGCACTAAAATATTTGGTGAATAAGCCTGTTTTAGGAAGAAAATATCTTGATAGTTATTTTTGTTCCAGGAGTATGATTTTGAAGTTGCAGTCAAGCTAGGAATATTGAATATCGAGCTCGATCATCTGTCAAGATTGGAGATAGGAGAAGAACCTACCATTATCAAAGATAACCTACCCAATGCACATTTGTTCACAATTAGAGTCGTGGATGATCACTTCATGAATAATATTCAGTTTTTGGCCACACGAATGGCACCCAGAAAGTACACTACACAGAAGAAGAAGGAGTTTGTGATAAAAGCAATTGATTTCACATTGATTGCAAGGCACTTATTGATCTAGGTGGATCTCTAGATACCAGTGGCATGGTAAGAAAAACACAAAAATTCAAAGTGGCAAAAAGTCGATTAACTGGACGTCAGATCGAATTTCTCGTTGCCCTGATTCCAACAGTGTGAATGACACTCCAATATGAGTTTGTATGAAGAAGATAGAAGCAATCAAAGTTAGGGGTTAACTTACGCATGTGGCAGGCTTAAGGAGGGCGCAATTCGCAGCAATCCGACACTGGAATCTGGCCAGTTTTCCATGAAAATTTGTAGGACGATTAATTTTCCCAATGAACCCTAAGGTTCTAGAAAATTTATAAAAAGGGTTAATAAAATTTATAAAAAGGGGCGGCAGGCCATGACCCCTGTCACTCCGGTGGAACCTTAACAAAATTATATTAAAAAAAAGGGGTGAGCGGCCATGATCTCATCACCCCCGGTACCCACACAGCTCATATAATATATGTGGGGGGTGGGCTGTCAACCCAGCTGCCCCTCCACTCACCATTTACCATATACCACAGTAGAAATGGGGAGAGCGGGCCACCAGACCGACGGACCTACCACCCATAACAAACAATCAATTATGTTGTGATAAAAATGGGAGGGGCGATATTTGACCCCCTGGCCCCTCCTCAACCACCCTTTTATTTTAACCAGCGTGCCAACTGTCCTTCTTAGGACATCTACTCGAAAAAAATATATATAAACTCTTATGCATAGTGCGTCCGGGGGAGAGCGTGACACAAATTTCGAGACAAAAGAGGCGGAACCATAAGCAGGCCTGTGATAGGGAGCATAACCTTGCCTGAGAATATTTTCCAGGGGGTCAATTTTGGTCTAGTGTTAGAATTGAGCAAGTTTATATCAATTTTTCACCTCTCAGTGACAGGAACTCAATGGTGATTCCAGTTTCTGCAACAGAGCTCTCCATTTTTTGGCCATTTTCCAGATGGGAGGTATAAGAATCCTCTTGTAAATGTTGATTGTACTTCTTCTTTCTCATTCCACTTAATGAGTGAAGGCCTCCCGATTAATCGAGCAGGGCCTGGAGACGTATTCCAAGTTGGACAAACTTTGTTATCAAGTCTCATGTCTTCTTTTCATGCTTTGATGTGTTTCTCCTCTTCTTTCATGTGCACATTAAATTTCTATGGTTAAGCTGTAATTTATCCATGTAATTATTTAATACATCCATAAGCAAAAGATCTTGGATCACTTATGCAAAATGGGACTGGAAGAAATTGCAAAGATACGTCCCTGAACATGAAAGACAGAGTATTCTAGAAGAAGCTCATGGAGGATACGCAGGTGGACATTATGCAGGAAAGGCCAGTGCCTAGAAAATATTGAGGGTTGGGTTATGTTGACCCACAATACATAAGGATGCAAAAGAATTTTTTCAAGCATGTGATATATGTCAAAGAACAGGAAGGCCATCTAGAAGAGACGAAATGCCATTAAATCCGCAGGTAACGTTACAAGCATTTGACAAGTGGTTTATTGAATTTATTGGACCTATTAACCCACTAGGAAAGAAGACCAGTGCAAGATGCATAGTCACCGCAACTGATTATTTGACGAGATGGGCCGAAGCATAGCCAATGAAGAATTGCAGCATAGATACCGCTATGATGTTTATTTTTTAATACATTATGTCCATATTTGGGTGTCCAAGTGACCAAGGGTCACATTTATTGAATAATACCATTGAAGCATTAATGAGGAATTTCAAGTACACCATTAGAAAAATACCCCATATCACCATCAAACGAATGGGATAGTTGAAGCTTTAAACAAAATTTTGGAGAATTCACTCACAAAGTTGTGCAATGTGAACGTGAATGATTGGGATCTAAGAATTCCAGTGTTGTTGTGGGAATATAGGACAACATTCAAGAAATTGACAGGTCAGACACCTTTTAGGTTGGTATATGGACAAGAAGCGGTCATGCCTATGGAATACATTGTGCCTAGTTTAAGAATTTCAACCTTCATAGACATGGCAGATTCTGATATAATGGAGGAGAGGATGGCGCAATTGCTTGCTTTGGAAGAGGACAAGTTTATAGCAGGTTTTCATCAACAAGTCCAAAAAGAAAGGGAGAAAGCCTGGCATGATAGGCACATCAAGCAAAAAATATTCCAGGAAGGAGATATTGTACTCTTATATGATACAAATTTCACAAAGTTCTCAGGAAAACTTAAGACACATTGGCTAGGACAATATATCAGCAAACATGTCTCTGATGACGGTGCAATTTAGCTCTCAAAGGTAAATGGTCAGTTGATTCTAGGGTGAGTTAATAGTAGTAGATTGAAGGTATACAGGGATGACTATGTTCTTGGATCTTCGCATTGAAAGATGAAAGGAGAAGAGTCTTAGTGCCACCTATAGTTGAAAGTGGGCACTGGACTATAAACTACTTTAGAGAAGGGGACTTCGCCGAAAGAAGATTACTGCACAATATTCAAGGGTATGTCGAAGCCCAAAAGAACCATGTCGAAGAAGGATTACTTCATGATATTTAGAATTATGTTGAAGTTCAAAAGAACCGCAATGGAGGGAAAACTACTACATGATTCTCGAAGATAACTGGAAAAATATGACCGTTGGAAGGAAAAATATACCGTTAAAAGAAATTTGTCATTAAAATGTGCTAGAGAAACACATTTATGAAGCTCAAATGGCTGAATCTAGCATCATACCTGCATTAAATGAGTAAAATCTAAGCCAATCATGAGGTTCAACATTCAAATTCGCTATAAAGGCCATGTCCCATGCATCATTTTACACTTTGTTGTCTGGAGAATTTATAATTTGCAACTAAGTGTAAGAGAAGTGAGTTGTTGTATGTTTAAGCGAAGCTTTGAGGAAATGGCTAGAGCATTTGCAAAGAAAGGTCTAGTAGGAGTCATGGAAGCCCAGACTGGTCAAACTAGAGCGGTGAATGTACCCATGTCCCTAAGGCACGCAAGGTTGCCACGGAAACAAGTAGTTACAAGAGAATAACCCAACAAAAGACCTAAAAAGAGGCTAGCTAAAGGAGTAGAGCTCAAAACCTCTGTTATGAAACCAGCTCAAGAAAAGATAGAAAATATAGATCAACGACTTAGAATTCAGCCTCTTCGAGGGGGAAACCTCCTTTAAATTACATAAATGAACAATTCTTGGATG